>RDPX01000015.1:3651100-3661839 GCA_003991215.1 Morbakka virulenta
CAATCAGGACCACATATTCTACCACATGTGCTAACACGAGACATTCTCATAAACTTCACCTTTAATATTTTAACCTAATAAATCTAGCATCAAGTAATTCTAGAAACGTGAAATATATTTGTGTACCGACAGGATTCGAACCAGTGGTTATGGCAATCAGGATCACATATTCTACCACCTGTGCTATCACGCTACATTCTCATAAACTTCACCTTTAATATTTTAACCCAATAAATCTAGCATCAAGTAATTCTAGAAACGTGAAATATATTTGTGTACCGACAGGATTCGAACCAGTGGTTATGGCAATCAGGGCGCATATTCTACCATCTGTGCTATCATCAACACTCGTTTTTAATTAGATCATTTTTTTCAAAAATATCTTTCTTTTTCGGTGCCCCATTCTTTTCCCAGATGCTTATCATTCGACACCTCGTTACGCATATAGGGTTAACCCCCTGACAGACCAATGACTTCCCTTTCAAAATCAAATCAGGTTATTCCAAAACACATGGGGGGAGGGGGGACTTTGTGAAAATAATTGAAAACAAAATCATGAAAACTATTTTCACAATATCGATTCTAAAACCAAATTATTACAAAACCCTTATCATACTATCGCGGTTAAAAATATACATTAATATATACTAATAATATCTATTTATATCAAGTCACATATTCATAAACTTCACCTTTCATTAGATATGACCATTCTAGAACCGAATAACTAAAATATTTTTAAAGAAGAGGTCTCGGCTATATAATGCTTATTTTTCCCGTCCACATTATTTAAGGGTAAACATTAACAAGTTTTTTCACTTTTTTACTCGAAATTTATATTTCGAGGGAAAAAGTGAAAAAATTCCTCACTACCAAATCCAAGCATCCAAAAAAGGGCACCGTCTGAGCCCCAGTTACCGGGGAAAATGACGTTAAAACCAAAAAAAATTAAATATATAAAAGTACTACTAGGTGCCTACCTGAGCACCCCGGTTAGTGAAGAACTAATCGTTTCTTTTGTAATTTATAGAAAATATTTGGCCGAGCTCGTTAATTTTTTGTTTTTGAATGATCAATTCTTGTTTCTTGCTATCGGACTTTATGGGCTCTCCATTGGTATTCCTAACCATTCAAATCCTTCCGATTGTTGACTCTTCAGACTGGATTTCCTATATTTAGCACATTTTGTTACAGTCAGCTCAGTATGGAAATATTCTGTACCCAAATGACTATTTCGCTTAATACCTGTTTTCAAGACGTATTCACCTCATTCCATTGTTTATATATATATATAGGTTCTCTTTGTTTATACGTTTCTCATGTTGCCTCTATGATCAATTAATGATATTTTGGACTTTGCTATGTTAATTTCCCATCGCCTCCTTTTATCTCTGGATGTTGATTAACTTTTGTACTTTTTCCAGTTATTTTTCTACCTTTCACACTGCTTTTCTCCTCACCACTCCCTCCTTATTTTTATATAGCTCATTGTATACCTTCCACTTACCTCTAGGCATTGTTTTTGTGACAATGCTTGCTGTCTAGCAGTGGGCTTTTAGTTTTGTAATTATTTTTCTTGTTAGTAATTTTCTTTTTTGACATCTGGATTCATCTTCATCGTTTTACTTCCAAGTCTAATTTTTACTCTTTATACTACCAGGTGCCTGGAACAGCCGTGGCGTAATGGTCAGTGCAACTGTACCGTAACCAGGAGGTTCCGGGTTCGATTCCCCGGGCTGGCGACTTTGGAACTTCACAAAATGCAAATAAAGCTATTTGTTGGCGTCAAGAAGGGAATCCGGCCAAAAATTTCTCACTGCCAAAACAAAGTCCCTATGAAGGGCACCGTCTGAGCCCCAATTGCTGGGGGGAAATGGCGTTAAAAAAAGACGTTTTACAAAACGTTGTTGTAGTTTCACCAACAGACAACTGTTTTCAATAAATGATCCGACAATATCCTTAAGAGAAAATGAATCCAATCAAGTATGTTTTCTTCGCTACAACGATGAATGCTTCCTTTAAAAAAAGCCTTAAACAAGGCGCGAGGCTAATTGTCTAAAGGAGTGTAAATAACGGAATATTTATGACGAACAGAAATCTACACATTTCGATATTTTGAGATTAGGTCCCGCAAAGTAAGGGCCAGGAACTTACACCTTCAAAAGGGAAAATCCATATACTTAACTTACTTGTATTATCTTCACCAAAGCCTTCGTCTGCTTTCTGGTTTTGTCTGTCAACTTCCTTAATCAATTCATATATTATCTTGCTATTTGTCTTGTCGAGTGACTTCTTGCATATTCGATTTAACAAAGAAAACCACATCTGGAACTCCTTCTGAGACTGTGCCATAAACTGCATCAATCATGAATGAAAAAGGTAAAATTAATTAATATTCTCTTAAATATGGACTGCTTTTCCTAGAATAGTCTTTGTGATATTCTCATTAACAAACAATAACAAAGCAATTTAATCTTGTTTACTTTTTATTTAAAAAAACACAAGTCTCAAAATGAAGCAATATTTCTATTTTGAAATAATCACTCGGCATATAATTCTCAAAAACCAAAATTCTCCAAAACTAAAATTCTCCAAAACTAAAATTCACTAGAATATTTCCCCCCAAACAGCAAACAGATCTTACAAATGCCCTAAAGTAAATTGTTCTATACAACACTTATCTCACGTTTGTCGTATTACATCAAAAGTAAGTATAGGTGATAAACAAGGCTAACACTAATCAAAGCTCCCTAGCCATTACTCTTTCAGACCCAAAAAGGCTCTTGGTGAACTTCACCATAACTTAATGACATTTGTTTCAGATCGCCATTACATTCCTGACAAAATTGTCTTTAATCATCAGTCTTTATATTGAATTTACAAAAACCTTCATCACTGATCATTTTAAAACGGAAGCCATAACAGTTCTCGGTGGGTTCTGCAGGATGATTGTCTCAGTCTACTACTCTTCTATATGTGTTTAACACATCCATTCAATATATTAAGGCTGAAAAATACAACCAACTTGGTTTTTCACTTCACGATAAGAACGACCCCATGTTCAATCCTGTACACTGGTTCCAGTTCGCAGATGACCCTGTGGCCATTACAAATGGTAAAAGAGAGATACAACGTCTTATAAACTGTTTTACTCGACGGTGTCAATGGGTAAACATGACCCTAAGGGTTGATAAATGTGCGACATTCGGTATTAGAAAATTCACAAGGTCTCTTCAATTTCAACCCAACCTTTTAAATAATAATAATAAAACATCACCCATGAGATTTTGACTTCAAGTACTTTGGACTTTACTATGACTCCAAAATGAGTAATCAAACTCACTAATCCAAGCTTCTATCTGTTTCACAAGATCTTCTTAAACAAATTGATTCTTTACCTATCCACCCAAAACATGAAGTGTGCCTTAATGATGAATTTGTTTTCAAAGGTTTCCTATCCTAGCACCTTACTGTTTCAAATGTTTCTAAGACATCAATAGCTGACATTCTCGACATGCTATCTCTAAATACATACGCCAGTGGCTGGATCTGCCTATAATTGCAACTCTTAGCCTCATTATTCTTTCCCAAAATCAATTTGGACTCAAACTTGCAGATACCTACTACAAAACCTCTACAGTGTCAAAATGTCACCCGTCTGAAGTTGCCAAACGATAACATCCGATCACTGTGGAAAAACACGAGCAATAGTACCAATATACAACAAGATATTTATAAAAATACAAAAGACGTTTTGAATGCTGAGCAGAGAGAATACAAGGTGAGTTTACAAAGTCATCTTTCTAGTTAAGGTACCATTCTCTCATTTCCCTTTGACAACTCAACTTCATACTACAACAAGTTTTGGTCTGACGTTCAAAGTAAGCTGGCCAAAAATATCTTCAACTTGACCATTCGTTATTTGAATAACACCCTTGCAACTCATAAAAATCTATCCAAACGAAACCCCAGTCTCTCAAAGGACGATATCTTTCATATTTGCGAGAAGCATTTTTATCCACGTTTGCTTCATACGATAATCGCAAACGGCAGCTCTCGGGATCTATGGACAGCAGAGAAGTGGCAGGAGAGGTGGAACACCACCGAGTGTAGATTGAAGCAGTACATACCAGAGCCATCAACTGTACCTCCAGGGCACGATCTACCCCGGGCAACTTGGGTTTTGCTTAACAGACTGAGGTCAGGCCACGGAAGGTATGCAGACTTCATGTACAGAATCGGGCTAGCACAGAGCAACCATTGCTTATGTGAGACAAGGCAAACACCAGAGCACGTACTACACTGGAGAGCCATTGGTCTTCAAGGGGACGTGCAAACTGTGAACGAAGAGTTTCGACAGTGGCTGCAATTTACAAACTTTACATTATAATATGACTTTTCTTTGATAGTTAAACATTCATACTTTTTAGCTCATACGCATATATATATACATATATATATACATATATATATATATACATATATATATATATATATATATTCATACGATAACGTCAAGTAAAGCACGTATAACTGTTTCTGAGTAGAAACTATATGCAAAACAGGACGCTACTAATCTGTAATAGCACATCCCCACAAGAATACAGACATTGGCGTATAACGTGCATCCTTCAAGGGGTTTTGAGGGGTCCTCCAAAAGACTGTAATGTCGATATATGTCACCAAGTAAACCGATCTTCCTAAGGTATGTTGTGCAGCCAGACAACATGAAGAAGGGTTTCTGGTTCAAAAAGAAAGAGAAAGAAGATAATTCGAGGTTCCATTTTGCATTTAGGGAGTTTAATATTTTGGTAGTTTCTTGTGCTGAACTCACGAGTTAATCGTTCAAAAAATCCGTGAAAATTTTCAGAAATGTCATCATTCAAGAAATTTCCAACAAAATTCAGTTTGCTTTATCATTGATTTCTGGATTGTTGTTACTGTTCTTTCAGAAACTCATTCAGTACGACGCTTAAATGATACCAATTTCGACATTATATACGTCAATATCAGTAGGGTGGTAGATACGTATATCAGCACTGCTGCACTTGAGGTCAAGTAGTACTGTAGTTTTGACAACAGCTCTATATAAGCACTAGATATATTGTACCTTACGTCTGACAGAAAAGTGAAAGCGTTAGTGTTACGGATTATTCCAATTTTAGCATTTTACTTGTAGTTGTTGTGGTTGTGCTACTATTTGTGTTGCAGTCTCAAATAACATTACCATAGTTTTTACTTTTTCCTTCATCAATGAACTAGGTTTCAATTTGTCTAAGAACATCGGTTAGCGTTCTGGGTTTTTCAAATTGAATTTCCATCTTTTTCGCTGTGGTAGACAACGGTATCATCTGGATACATGAGTGCTTTCCTTTCGACAACCTGGTCAACAAAGTCATTCAGGAATATAATAAAAACTGACGGACTAAATATGGAACCTCAAGGGGCACTACCACACATGGTTCAACAATTCATTTGTGGGTATGGAATTGGTCTTGCTGTTTCCTTGCAAATAGATAGTCTCCCAACCACTGCAATTCTTCCTCCAGATACCAAACAAAGTGAGTCCATTTGATAAATTACTATGACTTGGCGTATCGAATACCTTTCCCACATCTGTTAAAGCCGCACCAGCAACATTTCCTTTACCTGTGTTTCTTTTTAGGTCAAGAAAAAGGGTTGTTGCCATGTTTGTTGAGCTTTTAGGACGGTAACCGAATTAACCCCTGCTTAATGTATTTTAATTTTCAAAAATTTGATCATCTGGTTGTGTGCAGCTTTCTCCAGTAGTTTAAGCAGAGTGGTCATTACGGATATGGCTCCTACAGTAGCCCGACTATCAACACAGCCTTTTTATGGATCGGTGTAACTTTCGCATCTTTCCAGAGTTTCGGAACAGTTGCTGCTCTAATTGAGAGGTTCCGAATGAAGCATACGTGTTTAGATATTTGTTGAAGACAATCTTTCAGTATTCCTGGTGGAAATCTATCTGTCTCAGAAGATTTTTTTAATTCAAAAGATTTTACCCGGTTTAACTTGAACCCATCAGAAATATATTTGAAATAAAATTTGTTTCTTGTTTCTTCGTAAATTAAGGATTCAAGGTGTTTTCCCCACAAAGTTAGTGGGTAATATCGCCCCCCCNCCCTTCTTGAGCTTATAAACAGCTATTGCAAAATACATCCTGTATTTTGGGGTAAAACGTTCATCATCTTTGCAGTTGCCAGTCGGTGCAAAAAATAAATTTTATGCATTTTCAGTACCTTGATCACCGGCATGTTTATTTACTAGATTTCAATGGTAAGTACTTTTTGCTTTTCAAAGTTTACTGCTAAAGACAGTACGTAGTCTCTTAAACAGACTCTAATCCTTTGCATTGTCTGTTTCCCTGCCTTTTTTCACTAGTCAGTCTTTATCTGCCTTCACCTTTTTCAGATCATAGTTTACCTATTCACATGGTTTTCCCCTTACTCTTGTTGCAATGCAGAAGGCATGCTTACCAAATATTTTTTCCAAGGTGTCATTAAAACACATCAAAGCTTGATTAACGTCCTGTATGTTGTACAATATATATTAGGAGCCGTGGCTTAATGGTTAGTGCACTGCACAGTAACCAAGAGTTCCGGGTTCGATTCCCCTCGGGGAATCGAACCCGCTGTCGAGGGGAATTTAGAACTTTGCGAAAAGAAAAAGCCATTGGTTGGCGTCAGGAAGGGCATCCGGCCAAAAAATTCCTCACTGCCAAATCAAAGTCCCTGTGAAGGGCACCGTCTGAGCCCCAATTGCTGGGAAAAAATGATGTTGTACAATATATCCCAGATTACTCGTTCAAATCCCTCATTCATTAAATCAACATTATATCTCGAGTATTTATAACAGGTTACAACTTTTGGTGTGAATTGTGCGGTGTTAATTTTCAAAGTGCATCCTGCCATGCCACGATCTCCTGTACTCAAGGGAAAAACAAGTGTGTCTGAGATTGCTCGTTTGTATTAAACCTGTTATCGTTTCTGGATCTATTGTAATACCTGTAGGCTTTTTGATAATTTGTTTGAAACCATAATGAAAAAATAAGTTTTATATCGTTGTAGTCATTTACTTTTTTTAGAATCTGCAGGTAAGTCCCGCAGGAGAATAACTTCTTATCCTTCTTTAGTAACAGTTAAGTGTCATTAACGTTTTAATAAAATCTTTTCGTACAAATTTTGATCTGGTTGGGCACAAAAAAACAGCGTACAGTATATTTTTCCCTTTACTGATATTGATTTCGATCCATATACTCTCCACTGTTTCAGTTTCCAGGGCGCTCCTTTTTCATTTTATTTTATTTTTTAAATAAATTCCAACAACACATAAATTCAGATCCTTCAATTTGGTAAAGGTTATTGTTATTATCGTTGTAGTCAATAGATATACTACGAGTTTCCAGGATGTTTAAAATACCAATATCTTTCCACCTATGTTTCATGCATAAGAAATTTGCAGATATTTTTAACATTTTGATCGAATAATTTCGAACATTTCTTCTGAGGAAATGATCTATATCTTGTACTAACACAGTGTTTTACTGGTACACAGCTTTGAAAATCAATGCCAATAAATAATAGTAACATGAAATATCAATATGCGTATGGCCGTTCTCGCCATAATCTATATGTACTTCATACGAACGTCATTATGTGAACAAGTAGAAACAATATTCGGATCAAATGTCGTTCAAAAGTTATCATTCCGCTTGCATCTCGTATTTTGATTAAAAATAAACGTTATGTAACAGAACACAGAAGGAAAATCACTTCTTTATTTGGGCTACTAACATAAATATTTATATATATGTATTTGTTTCTGAATTGTTTATATACCCCCTCCTTTTCCCAAAATAATTTTCTGCCAGCATTATACATCTCTGCTGAGCTATATTCAATGGTCTCAGTTATGTAGAACATTACAACTGAGAAGAGTCTATGACTCTAATACTATATATATATACATACCAGTATCAAAGTAATTAATAGCTATCGACAGTGCTCAATAATATAAGAATATTAGAGCTATCATATACATATAATATACATATATATACATATATATATATATATATATTTATTTACAGATATGTATATGTATATATATACCCAATAAGACAGCTATGTCCATATTTATTGTCTGAGGCCATTTCAAAACAATGTTTTCTCAAGCCTTCCTTTCCAATGTTTAAAAATTAAAAATTACTCAAGTACCGTAGTAATAATACAACACAGGAAATTCATGAAAAGAAAAAACATAGCGAAGACGCAGTACTGAGGTTGCACATCCTTTGGTGGTCACGGGGAGTTTAGCAATCACGGAGATGGACTTAAGCCATACGTTTAGGAGGGGATGGGGGTTAGCGACAAAGTCACGATTTAACGAATGGTGAATTGTTATAACAAAACAGTACTCTTGATCAGGACATGACCTGAAGCGTGAACAACGAGTGCTTTTACATCGATTATAATCTGAATATGGACAATACGCCGATTTCATGCATAGAAGTGGTCTAAGGGCCAATCCATTTTGCCGTTAAGGTGAAATTCAATCCCATCAACACGTATTGATATGCAAAATGGGTATTCGAGGTGATATCAAAGCCGCTGATGAGGACCTTTGTGGCTCAATCACAATGTCTTAGATATTTAGCTTTTCTTTTTCGTTGTTGTTGATCACACGCGTATATATATACTACCCCCTTGATCTGTATAAACTTTTAACAGCAACAGGAATAATAAGGTAAACAAAAAATTCGTGAACGAGCTTTGTGAATCGCATTTTGAGATAGTGACTCCTTTCAAAAATTTATAATTCTCTATCTGTCCATCAAAGAAAATTACACTTGTGGATGGCTAAACTTTTCGAACAAAAACAAATCTGAATGCAAACTTAATGAAATACACTTTGTAAAATAAAAGAAAAATACGTTTAAGAAGTGGGAACACTTTATAGATGCCAAAGGTCAGAACATAAGGAGATGAATCCGTGTCATTTCTAGGCNTATATATATATATATATATATATATATATATATACATATATATATAACAGCAACAGGAATAATAAGGTAAACAAAAAATTCGTGAACGAGCTTTGTGAATCGCATTTTGAGATAGTGACTCCTTTCAAAAATTTATAATTCTCTATCTGTCCATCAAAGAAAATTACACTTGTGGATGGCTAAACTTTTCGAACAAAAACAAATCTGAATGCAAACTTAATGAAATACATTTTGTAAAATAAAAGAAAAATACGTTTAAGAAGTGGGAACACTTTATAGATGCCAAAGGTCAGAACATAAGGAGATGAATCCGTGTCATTTCTAGGCTACTGGCTCTACTGCCTAAGGCATATAGTGCATTACGTGAAAATGCGAAACAATCCGAAAACATCAAATATTTTGGAAAAGAACAAGAAATTGAAAGGAAAGCTACTGCAGCTACCACCTTTGTAAAATATGTAGCAGATCTGCGCTTTTTAGGGGCAGTTTTAGTTTTTTTATAATTTTGCATCTAACTTATCAAATTTGTCAATTTCACTGTTGCATCTGCACCAGGTGAAATAAGTATCTTCGGTATTGCGTGATAACAGCGGTATAAGACTTCCTTATATTCTTCTCTGGTCCAGCTTTTCCTCTTCTCCTTTTGATTACTTTTTGGTCATGAGCCCGCTGGGCCAGGGTTGGAAACAATCCAGTCCTGGTGACCACGTGGGTTGAGAAGAATTAAACTCAGTTGCGAACTTTTCGACCTCAGGCTGGTCTCGCCCTGACAGACGCGTCCCTTGTTGACCCGCGCGAAGAACGATGCGGTATGAATTATTTTTGGTCCTCATCAATAAAGAGGGGGTGCATTTTAAACTTTCTGCCAAGGGGCTGCATATTCCGCGCCAGATGCCACTTCATGTCCACACAGATTAACAGACTTAACTTCGCCGGTTGTCAACCCGGCATTTCAAGGTCTCGGAGTAGGCTAACAGGTGCTACACCTTGCCCAAAGGTGACCTGGAGGTAGTTGTGGCAAAGGGTTACCTCATTCGCTCACGTCCAAACTCCACAACCGGATGCAGTTTATCGTCATACCCAGGTCGTTTATTATTATTATTGTGAAGCATTTCTTTACGTATGAGTTTCAGTACAATTACCTACCGGGTCACCTCAGTGACCTGGGGCAGATAAAGGTCCTATGGGACATGACATGAACATAAAAGGGGCGATTGACATATTACAAAGAGAATAAAATAATTATGACAAGGAAGTAAAAACATAATTGGCACGAAAATTAAAAGATTATTGTCATATTACTGCAAACTATGAAAAGTATAAAAATTTGTAAAAGGTTGTGTAAAAAAAACCAAACCAGACAAAACTATTGTTCAATACAAGATTTCGGAATACGCCAAATGTTCCAAACTTCAAATAATACTTATTTGCACATTGGTAAACACCTATAAAAAAATCAAAGTATTTTTTTATTATTATTATTATTATTATCTTAGTTTGTAGCATTTGCACAGGCTGTTCTTAATGCCGCTTTGTTCCTCTTGGGCTAGCCACAACTAGCAGCCAAAGGCCAAGAGGTTTCCTTCTCCTTACATTTCTAAACCTTTTCTAAGAATCCTAGCTGTTCCTAATAAGGCTGCCTTTTGTATTATACCAATGTCTAACTCAATTTTTATCATGTCAGTCCATCTCTTGAAATTTTTGCTTA
>RDPX01000015.1:3669427-3683030 GCA_003991215.1 Morbakka virulenta
GCTGAATCAGCCCTCTTCCCCCCTCGCGTCTTGGCAAGTACAGGCGGTCAACGTCTGCTTTGGGGTGTAGCATGTGATTTGCTGTAAACAATTTTCGAGTTTTAGCATCCATTCTTTGTAAATCTAGCATATTCAAGTTAATTATGTTAAAACTATATTGAACAACAGGGACAGCAAGTATATTGATAGCCTCGATTCTATTTTTGGCATTCAGCTATGTTTTAAGTACCATTCGTACGCGTCGGTAATATTCTTTACGAATTTTCTCTTTCATTGTGGCATGATTGATGCCATCGCCTTCGTTTACACCTAAGTATTTATATATTCCGTCTTTTTATATATTATTATTATTATATATTATATATATTATATATTATTATTATTATTATTATTATTATTATTATTATTATTATTATTATTATTTCATATAAAGACAGTCTAGTTGAAATGTGACTCGTGTTAAAGTTCGCTTAGCATAAGTCACAATCCCCAACCTAAGATGTCCAACGCGTATCACAGTATTCGTCCAGTTTCTGGCAGGCAAGTTTTTTGAAGTGTACCGAAAAAGATATTTCCACTCACTTGTTCAAGCTAGTGGTGGAAACCCTTTGATATGCAACCCAGTGCTCCGATAACGATGGCCATAACTTCCACATTTTTTCACTTCCAAATCCTTTTCACCTCCAATTTTAAGTCTTGGCATCGTTCAATTTTCTCCCTTTCCTTTGCATCCACTCTTGTGCCAAATGGGCATGAGACAACCTATAATTTTACAGGAAAGTCCTTCCTTTTCAAGTATTAAAATATCTGGTCTTGAATGCTCCAAAGCTTTATCAGTCTGAATTCGCATGTCTCAGAGTATTTCAACTTGTTTGTTCTCAACAACGCTATTTGATTTATGCTTATACCATTTGTCTGTATGTTCTAAATCATACTTCTTACAAAGCTGTCAATGCAAGACCTAAACTATTTTATCATGCCTCCACTTCTTGTACTGTTTCTGAGCCAGCTGTTTACACTCAGAGACCATATAACACATATTCTGCAGTGGTGAAATGTTTTCTTTGTCTATATGGTGCCTGATGGATCGTGTTCTAATAGCCTGTTCTTGTGTCACCATTGCTGTGCCTTCAGTAGCGTTTTTAAGGTCACCATGTTTCAACCACTTCCAACTTCGCGTGTCTGTAAACACAGTTTTACTTAAGAAGACACTGTGCAGTTTCTTACTCGTTAAGTTGTTTTTTCTACTCTCTTACCTGGTTGCTTTGTACTTGCCGATCTCCATAATTTCTTCTTCTCTTTCTACCCCTTTGATCATAAGTTCTATACTGGCAAGTGCATTTTCATACAAACTGTTCTTCTCGATTAACACCAAGTCTTCGATGCTGACCAAACCTCTTCCTCCTTCAGCTTTACTACTGTACAACCGATCAAAATCTCTCTTTTTGTGGAACATGCTATACATAGTCAGTACCTAACGCGTCTCCCCACTAGTTCTTTCAGTTCGTTTACCCTCCAAACTATAACATCTTATAAGTGCTACTGCTCTAGAATTGATAGCATTAATGGCGTTTCTGCTGGTCAATTTATTATTATTACAACTAAACTATAAAATGGATAACGATACAGAATTCAAAGAGAATGCTAACTATTTGCGTTTAATTTAGCTAACTCTGTAAAAATCGTAACTAATCTCTTCAGCCCCACTGCATAAAACAGCAAATTGCCATTGAACTTAACGAATAAGTAATTTTTAGTTTATTTTTGAACTGTTACCACGTCCTCGTCGTCCTGCAGTACTTCCCTCTCTGCAATGAATACATATAAAATGGCAATGCCCTGTTTTTAATAAATTGAACGACATGGTCTGAAAATGCCCTACCCCTTCTCCCCGCCACAAATTAACGGTTAAGTGTTAGCTACTGATAAGAAAAACTACAAGAGTGAAACGAAGAAGAAAAAGAATGAAAGAGAAGGAAAAAATTGATTTAAAAAGACTTCCACTTTTGACAATCCCTCCATGGATAGTTTCCTCCGCTTAATTTGTATGAGTTCATTCTGCCGTATTGATCCTGATGACTGCTTATAAAAAACTATCTCAGTTAAAGTCTGATAAGTTGACTTTAACTGAGATAGTCAATTTTAATATCACGAAAAATTCATAAAGGCATTGTCTCTTTCTTCCTCTGCAAGTCCTTCAGGTATGGTAGAAAAATTCTCCAGATTCATGAATGCTAATTGCAGGCCTTTCCTAACCGACGTATAAAGGATAAACTATGGTCAGCGGTCTCAACAACATTTTACAAGAAAACACATTCAGACATCAAGAAGGACCTACCTGGTGAGTTTCCTGCCCATTAACTAATGGAACTAGCTTAAAAGAAACTTTGGCATCCTTTGCTGATAAATTTTCATTTGTGACTGAATAAAGAGGTAATACAATAATGCCCTTTTCTTTGTCCTCGCTCTCTGATCTGAAGTAAAATAAGAGTGAGCCCTTTATAACGCAAAATCTCTTATGCCACTTGGTGAAGACTTTATTCTTGTGTTTCATCAACATGCCTAAAAAATAAGAGGGAAAATGCAGCTTACGTCTTACACTGTAAACTCGCGTACCCTTGTTAAATGACACGCTGTAAAATTTAAGCGTTGCCGTTCAGGTGGTAGTCAGCCCCAATATACATGGCAGAAATTATCAGTCAAGCACTTTTTACTATCTGTCTTGCAACGACGTGGTAAGCAACCATTACCTGTTTCAAAATCCTGGGTTTAAAAAAACATGAATTGGAAAATAGTCTTCAGACCATTTGTGCTGTTAATGAACTATTAATGTTAACTTTTATGCGAACAACTTTCCGTCGTCAGGGCACTTCCAATGGCAAAAACGGTACAATACAATAATCATTCTACATTTTCACATAGCCTACATATTCCTATTGCTGGTCTGAGGCACACTACTTTACCAACGTATAGGAACTAATTTAGTCCATTAAAGTTCTAGTCCACTCAAGGAATTTCAGTCGCTTTGTCCAATTCAGATTTCTAGTATTACTATTTTTGTTTCCCTGTTAAGTAAGTAGCCTATTATTATAATTTCTGGCCGAGTGAATTCAACTTTCGGACAATCATTCTGATTATAATCAACGAGTTTTGGTCTCAAAAAGCTATTATTTCCTGTCCCTGGAGTAATGGAAGTCATTTAAGAACAGAAACTGGTACCAGACTGGGTAACGTTACTCATAACCTTATATTGTTAATGTGAATTTTTGTGTGTGCGTGTGTGCGTACGTGTGCATGTGCGCGTGTGTGTGCGTGTTAGATGGAATCGCTCTATAAGAAGCTAACAAGTGTAATCATGTTGGCCAACGAACTAACAAGCGGTGAACCACTCAGAAAAATATACATGGTTAGGGTTGTCTCGATATGTGTGAATTCTTCTTCTCCTCAGTAAGTCATCATCAGACAAGGTGTAACACAAGGATAAGTTCTAATTCTCTAAATCTGTCCTTGTTACAATCATTGAATGTGAGATCAGTAAAAAAGTTGTAAAGTTCCCAGTAGAACCTTTTGATATTAATAAAGCTGCTCTAACTGTTGTTCTAAAATTTTAAAAAACTCTTGAAAACGCCATTGTAACGAGTATAAAAATGGACTTGATGATTAACAGTCAGATCGAAAGTTATTTGAAAAGATGTTCTGATAACCAGCGACGACAAATCTTTTGTGGACAGGACTATTTGGCAGGAAACATCAAAATCTACAAATATGTACTTGGGTGCAGCATCCTTACTTTGAAGGGTAATGTGCGGAGACTATACATAGTCCTAGGTCATGATTACTGTATTTAAGAATTCAGGAATATGACGACGACCTGAAAAATTTTAGAGCATAAGTAAAAAAGGTTGTAGGCAGAAAAACTGGTGTCAATTAGGTGCTGGGTTTCATTTGGCTTCTTATTGTGCACCAATTAGATAGACTTCAATTTCATTGTTACCTTGTTGTAACAATGGATTTAATGCACCAGCAGTGACAAAACTACTATCAATGACTACAATAGGGTGCTTCTGCTTACCTGCAATGTAAAGATATGGGCTGGATACATGATGGGCGTTAATTCAGTAATTTGAAGATTAGAAGAAGCAAAAGGTCGAGTGAAAAAACAGCACTGGCATTATTTAACTCACGTTATGCCTTACGTGAGAAAATGGGGATTCAGGTATATAATTTATGCATAAACAGGGAAGGTTTTTTTTACCTTTCCTTCAAAAAAAGTCCCGCGTTGCCCTCATACAAATTCTGCAAAAATCTCTCTGCTTATGTTTTATTAGCAGATCTTCTTGAACTATTCCCGGAGCAAGTGATGACTTTCAGGGCATTTATTCAATCAAAGGCTCCACCTCAACAAAGTCTTAGATTACCTTGTACGTACAATATATGTACATAATTATAGCCCTGTTATTACAAAATGCAAATAAATTAAATATCAATCCATGCTAGAAACATTTACCTTTAATCAGGCATCTTTCCTGAGCCTTCGCTGGGGTTATTTTCTCAAGTAACTTGAGCTTTGCTGCTAAGTCACTTTCACCATCTCCCACCAGTTCAGGGAATTTTTTGCTCTCTAATGAATCCCATTTCTTGTCTGTTGGTGGTAGTGGGCTTAAATTAGGAACTTCTCCAGGTTCAGCTTCGTATAACTGATCATTTTCTTCAGCCTGATTGTCAGCTACGTTCAAAGGGCATCCTTAATATTCGATAATAAAGATATAAATGTAAATAAATAAGATAATAATAAATAATAATAAGATAATAATAAATAAAGATATAAAGTAATAAAGAGATGTGAGATTAAAATAAAGATCAGCTAGAAAAATTAACTTTTCTATTAAACTTTCATTCAAATAAACAATTTGAATATAACTAAAACTGTTCCGTAAATCGTCACCATTTCATTGTGACGTTTAAAATCTCCTACTTTTGTCCATTTAAGTTAAACATACGAATTATCTGTCCATTAAAAAATAACTTTATAGATACAGTAAAACTCGGGTCGGCTAGCTCAATCCTCTCCAACTGGCTCGAGTTCCTCCTTCTGCCAGTCCACCCCTTGCAGTAAGCATGACCCTCTTCATATCGCTCCACCTCACCCTATGTCTTCCTTTGCTCCTCTTTTTTACTACTAGTTCACTCCGCATTTACTTGATTGTGCCAATTTCTTCCTTTCTCAGTACTCAGTACGTTTTCAAACCATCTTAGGCTTCATTTTCGCAAGGTTTCTGTTACAGGTACTACCTTCTTAAACCCCTTTATTTTCAGATGTGATACCATGTGCTTATATTAAGGGCCTCAGTAGCCATAAGGTAATTCCCAACTCATGGTGTACAGTTTTCCTTCCTCTCCTCTTCTTAATGCGCGTGTATACCGTAGTTTATAAAACACGAAAGACGGTAATAAACACCTGTTATGTCTATCCGCAGCTTCAAAAATAATTTTTCGATAAGCTACAAAACAGTAATTTACATGAGGTCAAAATCATCATCTTTTGGATAATTAACCGTTAGGGGAAGGGGGCATGAGAAATGACCCTAAAGTTAAATGACAATTATGTGTTTAAATAATATTTAAAATATTTACCTTCAACCTCTTCCTCGTCATTTGTATTTTTGCACACATCTTCCTTGTTATTCTCTGTTAATGAAAAATGCGGGAATATTTCAGTTTGCTTGTCATACAACATCAAAATGCGAGATAGGATTGGTTAGCTGCAAGATAGATAGTCATCACATGGAGGTCAATGTTAACAATATTCGTCAGATAGTTTTTCATATGTTCAACCTAAAGATTACAAACGTTATTGGGAAAGGGTGTAAACACTTTGTAAAAAAAAACTAATCTTGTTATTGTTACCTAAACGTGATATTGGCGTATGAAGGTTGTAATGTTTTTGGATTGAGAAGTGAATATGCGAGCAGGAGTTGTATTGAGTAGTGTGATGTTTACATTAGTTGTTCCTAAATCATCAAAGCTGTACTCCTCACGTTTTATTTATTGATGTTCTTGAAATCGGGAGACCGGAAGAGCCCTGTAAAACTTCGGAAAGCAGGAGCATTTTGTTGTACTGTGACTTCAAAACGCATTAGGGCATTCAAGATCTCCTGAAAATATCAAAAAAGAAGCCTAAACTTACAAAAATTACCACACGATAAAAAAATGATGACAAATTTACTGGTCTTTAAGTCTGAGTGATGAAGTCAGACAAGCAATGCGTACCTTCGTAAGTTACTGTTTCCTTTACTTTTACAAATATGTTTACCAAAGGATTCCTATACCTTCAGTTTAAAAGCTGTTGGAAGAAGACCTTTCCATGGAAACTTTTAAGCTGTCTTCACACACTACTATAATGGTTTGTTGGATTTTTTTCAAAAACTGATTTAGGTCCAGTGGGGCAACATTTTACCACATGAAATTTTTGGAAATTGATTTTACTTGAGACAACTTCATATCTGGCCACTAGGAGTAAGTAATATTTTGCATGTGGTTTTACAAAACAGAATCAAATTTGATCTTCTTCATCAAAGTTAAAAAAACTGTGTAACCATTTAAAAAGTGGCCACATCTGATTCTAGCCTTCCAGGAGATCGTTTAAATATACTCCTAGAAAAATTATTGGCCAAATTTTATTTGAGAATCATTAATGTGCACTGGCTAGCTTAAGGTAAAACAGAAAAGCTCCCTAAACTGAGGTAAGTATTCTGTAATGCCAACTTTCCAAAGCATTAGAACGACAAATGTTGTCAAAAGTACCGATCCCCAACTTATCAGGCGTTGTTTTTTCGAGCACTGCCTCTTATTGAATTTCAGTGAGATAAGAGGGGGGCAGATTATATTCAAGAGTGTTTTTTCTTTAGTTTTTAATTACATTTCGTGCTGCTCACAACCGAAGATAAATTATAAACAAAGGTGGCTAATAACCAAAGAAATATGAGGCTGTAATACCCAGTGATTTTGAAGTATGTTTAACTCAGCTCAAATTTGACTTTAACAGGAGTGTAGAAGCAGCTGTATCATAAACATAGTACAGCAAAATGGTATAACCCCAGGAACACATCAAAATCTTAAATGCTATCAAGTAAATAGAAAATATAAATGTACGTTCGACTTATAGACAATGATTTTGAAGAAGAAGAGAAATGGATTCTATGCAAGTTATCATGAAGGAAATTATTCACTGAATATTATCTAATGCCTTAAAGAAATAAATTGCCAACCTAGAACTTAAAACTTTTTTTTTTTTAAACCAACATTTTACTGCCTCTTTAATCAACAAACACTTACAATACATACCATATCATTTTAGCTTCAATAATACAACGATAAATAAAAAGATAAATAGTTGATACTAAAATATTAAAGAAATATAATACTGGAAACTGAACATTACCAAAATTCCACGTAATTTATGTGCGAAGGGAAAAGGAAAAAATCTCTCACAAATGAACAAACTATACAGGCTCCCCATTACCAGTACAGATATCCCATTCAGCAAAAATGAAAGCAGGCAGCCTTCGGAATACAATCTAGTAACAACCAAGGTATCCAGAGCTCAGGTGGTAGAGCAAGGGTTCACGATTAATTTTTGTTTCTATCCTCATCAGCTTACTCCTCTTTTAACTATTTTTATTGACATATTGTAAAGGTACACACAACAGGGAAGAACACACATTGATTGCAGTTTATTCCAAAGTAACTTAAGAGTATTATTGTATTCAAATATTCTATAATAAATAAGTAAATAAAAATAAAAAATAAAAATTAATTATCTAACTAAGAGGCACAAGTTCAGTCCACAACTAGTTTTCAATTTTCTACAATCTCCATTCTTATAAAATCATGCCATTGTAAATATAAAATACCAAATCCTTTCCTATATTATTCAACTATATATTCATCTATATTATAACTATCCATTTCATTAGGAAAAACATGTAGAGAAAAGTAAGATCTTTGTAACGAAGTAACAAGTGCCAAAACACATGTGCAAGATTAATGTTTGGTTACAGCAAATTTTTCCCATTATAACAAAAAACACTCCAGTGATGGAAACAGTCAGTGTCAACATTTCTTACACTACAAAATAAATAGACATAAATATTGGGTTAGTTATAGTCCCCTTTTTTGGCAATCCTGAGGTCACTGTTAGTAAGGCAGCAGTTCTTTCTACTAAATTAATGGACTCCAGTTCACTAATCAAGTATCTTGTTTCCTGATTACCCGTTTCTTTCCCTCTCTTAAATACTGGCCGATAGAAGTGGTTGCATGGGGACTTGTCAAAAATGAATAAAAAGTTGAAATAAATACTATTAAACAGTAATGGGAATTAAGTAAGTATGCAAGTAAGTGATCTACACAACCATATTCTGCCTGCTAGCCATGTATTAAAACTGTGCAGTTAAATGAAACATCTTTGGAATCTTTAAGTAACTTTCAAACTGAGTGGTGCTCGTTGGCTCAAGTTTGTATATGCAATAAGGTCCTGTGCACTAAGCTGCTAGTCTATCAGGTTAACATAAACTAGCGATACTATGCAAATGCTCTTACCTATTGGTACTGCATCATCATATAGCTCATCATTCTCTTTTTCACAAAAACTACCTTTAAAATTCATGCAGTGTGGCAAAACATGCCCAAGTGATGAGCCTTTTTTAAGTCTTTCAAGAAGCCTTTGTACTTTTTCAAGCACGTCATCCCTACCCATAGCTGCATCTGGGGTGAGATTCTCCTGCACCAGAGTAAGCAAAAAGTACTTCTCTACCACTAAAATGAAAAAAAAATTAAGTATTACAAAAAATATTCTACATTCCTTTTGTATTTCTATATTATTCTAACTACATTAGAGCACAGAAGCTATACCTTGCTGATTAATGCAGCTCCACTGTAACAAGTATGATGCATTGATTATATTTGGTCAGTGTTTAACTAATATAACTGATTTTATTTTGGTTATACTGTAATGTTCTGATTAATTGTAGTATATAGTCAGTGACATATCCAGAGTTGGGGTTTTTTGGGGGGTGAGGGGGGGGGGAAAGTCATAATGGCAAGCATTGTCTGCAGAGTCAATTTCAGCACACATGGCATGTAGGTATGGGAACTGGGTCTTGGGTTCCTGTGAGTCCCCTGGTGAAGTTTGGTAGCAATGCCCCTGGAACATGGCCTATTCTTAATTAACAAAGGACGATTAACTTATCCACATAAAGCACTTAAAACAAAACAAAAATGCTCACACAAAACAACAGCAATAGGTCAATAAGTCTATTACTATTAAAGGAGAAACATTCTAAAGTAAATACAGCTGTTAATAAAAAAAATCTTCAGTTTTTATTGTCACAAAATGACATAAATTTCTTTTATTTCAAGTAAACATGTCACATTATGATTGAATTAAAAAACTTGCACAGGGCATAGATTGGATGCTCATGAAAAAGATGTTTTTCTCTGCATGGCTGTAGCAACAACATATAGTTTTCTACAAAATATGCTCGCCCTCTCCTCCCAAGGCAGTATTTTATGGTGATTAAGTTATACTCTTATTGTCAATACTATAATGAAAGTAGTTTCCATGGCATGATGAGTAACTGAATATATTTCACTGCATTAGCAACATCATCAGCAATATTTGACAAGAACTTATTTTCACCAATTAATGTGAAGGAAGAGTTAAAAAGTCAACAGCTTACCATCGTGTTGTAACCAATGTGATTAGTCACACACTGTCATTGATATGTATTTTCTGATCATTGGTTTGTTTACTACACTGTTTCTTTTCTTCTTTTCATAGGAACAGAATATTTATAAATAATTACAAATTGCTGATGATGATGGTAATGCATAAAGTATATTCAATTCCTCATTATCTCATGGACACTACTTTCATAATTAAACTCTTATCATGTCATTTGAACCCACCTCTGTCAGAGATTCTGCAACATTTTCAATTTATTTCATACACAGGAAAAGCTAGTGAATCCATTTCACCTTTTGTTCTTTACACTGCAGATCTTACTGAAGAGGCTGTGTAATATTTGCACAGCAGTCTCAATGTCAGCTTTGATAACCTTTGATGTGATTGTGTCTGGCCCTGCTGCTCTACCATTCTTCCATTTATAGATGGCATGTCTGATCTTCACTTTAGAGGGCTTTTCACAGTTGATGGGAAGTTCTTTCTCTGCTGGAGGAATGTCTGGTGGTTTCTCTAGGATGGGGTGATTCAGCAGCTCCCTGAAGTGCTCTCCCCATTGTTGCAGTTGTTTCTCTGTGGTTGTCAGTGGGTTTCCAGATNGAGGGATCTGAAACAAAAAGGTGGCAGCAGAGACCTAGTGAAGGATAGGATAACTTGGAAGTCAATTTCAAGAAATCGTCCAACACATGCTAGCATGTAAACCGGACATTAAACCGAATATGATGATGATGACACAGGAAAAGCTAGTGAATTCATTTCACCTTTTGTTCTTTACACTGTAGATCTTACTGAAGAGGCTGTGTAATATTTGCACAGCAGTCTCAATGTCAGCTTTGATAGCCTCTGATGGGGTTGTGTCTGGCCCTGCTGCTCTACCATTCTTCCATTTATAGATGGCATGTCTGATCTCCACTTTGGAGGGCTTTTCACAGTTGATGGAAAGTTCTTTCTCTGCTGGCAGAATGTCTGGTGGTTTCTCTTGGATGGGGTGATTCAGCAGCTCCCTGAAGTGCTCTCCCCATTGTTGCAGTTGTTTCTCTGTGGTTGTCAGTGGGTTTCCAGATACATCTTCCAAACCAGATGTACTTCTTCCCACATCACCATTAAGATCCCCTGCAACCATGATAACTTCTTTTTAATTCAACTTTCCAAATGTTCCAATCAATTGATCATAGAACTTGTCTTTAAGCTCTTCACTCAAACCATACTGAGGAGCATAAACTAGTACTACTGTCAGTACTGTCTCATCAAACAATAACTTAAACATGATTGAGTCATTCTCTCCTTTGACATGAATAACTTGGTCTATGCATTTCTCTGTCAGGAATGCGAACACCTCCAGTTCCTTTTTCATTGCCAAATGAAAACAACTTTAGCATACGAGGCAGCATTTTTATAGACCAGATGCCCTTCCTGATGCCATTGAGGAAATGGAGGCCAGTGACAAAATTGATACACTAATTGTAGGTGATTGCTAACCAAGGCTAAAGGGTACTTCACCTACCCATTAGAGAAAGACTGCACCCTGCCAGTCCTCAAGCTGGTATTTCATGCACAAAATATGGTCTTTGGGGGGAAGGTGTGATGGACAAAAACTGGAGTCACCCTAATGAGATCAAACAATATAAAAGCATGTTAGCACCCCTGAAAATGATCTAGGCATGACTACAAGGAGCAATAAGAAGGATTTAGATGAGGATGTGGTTTTTGAATGGCATTGTATAAGGCAACCCAGTGACAACAAATTTTGCAAAAAGACAACAATACTAATACAGAAGGTCTGCTGAACAACTTGACCCATGGATAGAAGAATCACTTTGAAACTTTGAAGTGTTAAGATATACACTGGAAGTATTTTAAGCAATGGAAATATAGTACATTTACTGGTTTTTTTATTACATTTTAATTATTAGATTTTTAGCCTAGTACATACAATATGGGGATTTATTAAACAAAACAAAACTGAAACACTTTCACTTAATAAGAGGTCCAAAGTATCAAAAGTCGAATTTCCTCAATTCTAGGTATTTGTCAAAGGTTGTGTAATTATTGTTGCTTGCTTACACCAAGGTTTGAGAAAGAACTCAAGCAGAAGATTCTAATAGCTTTTGTTAATTTTACATATTTTTCCTTAGATAATTTGTCATAAGTAAATGTTACAAAACTTCTTTGTGTTTTTCATTTTTGTGTTGATTTTACAAAGTAAATTGGAAATGGAAATGTATTTACAAAATATTGGTGTATTTTTTTATTCTTACTACTGGTATGCAAAAGACCTATGTTCTTTGATATGGTGTTTCAGTTTATCATTTACTGATAAAGGACACTTAGAGACACCTCAATGTAGCAGGCATTTTCCTAAAAAGATAAAATTTAACCTAAAGCTACGGTTCCAACACTTCAAACATCACAGAGTTGTATAGGGTTTGCTCTTGCAGACTTACCTTGCCAAATTCATTTTCACAATTGGTTCTATTATTCTATTTCCTATGAAAGAATGCTTAATAGTTTGGTCCAAATGGCAAAAAGATACTTTGCTTTAATTTTGATTAAAAATATCTAGTACACTGTTTCATCATTCATTTTTTGAACATCATTGAAAAAATGAATGATGCTATTTAGTTTTTTTATGATTTATTTAATTTTTTATTAAACATTTTTGTCTATCATGAACTTCATCAAAAAATGTTATAGCAAATATCAATATGGTTTATACAGAGACTAGCATATGACATTATGACATTTAATTTTAATATTTTAATACACTTGGGATAGTATGTATAAATGTTAATCTTGATTCCTCAAAGACAATCATCACAGCCTGTAATGCATTAGAAAAATGAAAAATGGTCAATAGTGTTTCATATTATTGGTGGTATTGACACACTCACTTAGTTTCACTTCAACTACACTACCACCAACTGTAAAGAATTATAGTCAACTTCAAAAAGAACCCCTGTTGCAAGATAATCCCTTCAATGTCAACAGTGATCATAAACCCTTGGAGGCAGTTTTAGCTGAAAAGAAATCACATCCAAAACTAGCTTCAGCATGTTTCCAATAATGAATCATAATATTAAATGCATATCTAAAAATATATAAACATATATATATATATAGTCTCTTTTGCCATAACTACCTCCAGGTCATCCTTAAGCAAGGTGTAACACCTGTTAGCCTACCCCAACACCTTTGAAGCTCCAGGCTGGCATCCAGCAGGGTTAAGTCTGTCTCATCCGTGTGGTCATGAAGTACCAGTTGGCATCTGGGGTGGAATAACCAGCCCCTTGGCAGTAAGGTTAAAATGCAATCTCAACAATCTGACCTTAAAGACCATGCTTGGTCTCATTCAAGCATGAAATACCAGTTTGAGGACTGGCGGGTATAATCTTTCTCTCATGGGCAGGTGAAGCACTCTTCAGCCTTGGATGGCAATCACCTTGAGATGGTGTCTCAATAAAAACACTGGTCCCAATCACCTTAATGGCTTGGTGTCAGGAAGAGCATCCTGCCCATAAAAACACTGCCTCATCATTCCATGAAATGACATCCAAACATATTCTGCATAACTGCATAAATGAGACTGGAACTAATTTAAGTAAAGGTGTCACACACAGTAGGACCTTTTGTTCAATGTAGGCAAAATCAGACTGTTATCAAGCTACTACATCAACTGAAAGAAGTGATGACAAGCTTCAGACTCTGTAGTCTGAATGTAGGAAGTTTGAGAGGTAGATCTTGTGAAGTAACAGAGTTTCTTGAGGAAAGATGCATTGATTTGTGCTGCATCCAAGAAACACGATGGAGAGGGAAATCTGTAAAAATGATAGAAGGAAAAAAGGCAACATACAAGCCGTTTTGGAT
>RDPX01000015.1:3685198-3729906 GCA_003991215.1 Morbakka virulenta
AGTTCCTATACTGAGAGTTTTGGTGTGGGAGTTGGTTCTGTGATCAGGGATCTGTACTAAGTCCACTGCTTTCTATTTGTGTTTTGGAAGCACTGTCAAGAGTTTCAAAAGGGTTGCCCATAGGAATTGCTATATGCAGATGACCTGGTTCTCTCCAGTGAGACATTGGATGGTCTACTTGCTAAGTTAGAGACTTGGAAGAAGGGTTTGGAAAGTAAAGGTTTGAGATTGAACATGGGAAAGACAAAAGTGATGGTCAGCAGTCACAATTTAGGAAAGCCAATGGAGAAAGGAAAGTTTCCCTGTTCAGTCTGTGGGAAGGGAGTTGGGAGCAACTCAATCTATTGTGGTACTTGCAAGTACTGGGTACCTAAATGGTCCAGTGGAATAAGGAGCAAACTGACAGAAAGTAACCATTTTAGCTGCAAGAGGTGCCCAGAAGAGGTAACCAGTAACTTAGACCTGTGGAAAGTGCATTTGGAGGGTGAGGAAAATGAAGTTGTCCAGAAGTATTGCTACCTTGGTGACACCCTTGGAGCTGAGGGAGGAGCTTGTGCAAGTGTAACAGCAAGAGTTAACAGTGGATGGAGTAAGTTTAGGGAGCTGATGCCATTGTTAACCAGCAGAGCTATGCCATTACCTACCAAAGGTAGAGTCTACCAGGCATGTATACATAGTCCAATGATGTATGGCAGTGAAACTTGGCCAGTGAAACTGAAGATGTCAGCTGCATGGAACAGAATGACATGAGAATGATAGGATGGAGGTGCAACCTAAGTCTGATGGACAGGCTCAGTTCTAATGAACTCAGAAGGAGATTGAATCTGGACAGTATTGGCAGCTGTATGCAGAATAGGAGGCTTTGTTGGATTGGTCATGTGGAGCAAATGGACAAGAATGCTTGGACAAGCAGATACAGAACAATCAAGGTGACAGGAACCACTGGCAGAGGAAGACCAAAGAAAACATGGGAAGAAGTGATAAATGGATGTTAAACCATATATGTTGATGATGTTGATGATGATGATGATGATGATGATGATGATTAGCTTTCACACTTTTCTTTGTGCTTTGTCCTGAGGTATTTTTCTTGTGACTTAACATTTTGTGGTATTGTTTGAAAAACCAAGTAGCTAAAAGGTTTTCAAATCAAATGTCTTCACTTTGCTCATAAAAATAATACACTAAAAATGAATTGGCAGTTGGCAGTGGCAGATTTCCTTCCCAAATTACCAAAATTTCTCATCAAAACTTCCAAATTACTACATAACTGTAACAAAGCAAGATTTATCTTTTATTGTTCACAACCAAAACACTACCTTTTATCTGGTGCAGAAAATCTCTATTCTATTCAGATTTCTGTAGATGTGTTCAATGTGGTAAAATCCTGTGTTTTTTTGTTGTTGTTTTTTTTCAATTAAAAAATCATCTCTTGAGGGACCATTATGGAAATAAAGTCAGTTTGACCTTTTAATGGTATCCCTGTCACTTCAATTAGGGGTGATCTGTCATTATTTTTATTTTAACTCAAGTTGTAATATTTTTATGCAACATTATTTTTAGTATAAATTTATACAAAAGTTTGTAAATTAACTTTAAATTGTAATTTATTGACTTTCTAGGCCTTTCTTCTTTTTTTTTAAAACATTTGTAAACATTTTTCATTTTTGTTTGTGGCAAATAAAAACTTACTTACTTACTTAGGTGTAAGCTTTCCCAGTTCAGTGGCATATTTTTATAAAAAATGGTTGCTATAGTAAATTTGACTATTTGACACCCTGTATTATATGTCTGGTATTTAACAACATTCTATCAAACTATCAACTATATTAGCATTGGGGGCTCCTGTTGAGCTAGTACATAGCAAAGTTTCAATGAAGATATGGAACTGAAACAGTAGATACATTGCAAACTCTTTGACAAACTATGATTAGATGACAACAGTGCCAAACACTAAAGCCATCTGTTTCCCTAATTTTGTTGTGAACCACTGGTAGTCAATGCTACCATCAACAAATCAGCTGACTGTTAAAATGGTGATAGCCCACTCTCTATCATAATTAAAACTAACCAGTAGTACACATGACCATAACAAGGTGGTGAAAAGGGGTCAATACTCCCTCCTTAAATAACCACAAAAATACCAAATACCATTTCCAGCCATATAATTAGCTGTTATACCAGGTAATATGGGTGGCAGTACAATCCTGTAAACCGGCTTTATCCCAGTTTGTCAACTGACGGAGTGCAATAAATGCTATAGGAACGTTTAGTCCAAACAAATTCATTTTCTTCAAATCCTTGACCTGGAACAATTTTGCAACAAAATGACATAACCAACTGGAAAAAAGAGCAATAAATACTTCTGGTTTTTATATGATCAATAAATTAATCTTACCCTGTAGTGTTTGAATAACCTCTTCTTCCAGCTTACCTTCCATCCTTTCTTTCGGATGATGAAAATCAATTTCGGCTTTTAAACTTTTAGAGTAAGTATGACATTTCCATTTTTCGCTGCAAAGTAAATATTCTGGGAAGGAACGAAACTTGCTGTCTTCCAGTCCATTATTCTCAATGTCCGCTCTGCATAATTAAGTTCTGAATAATTTAAGGTAAATATGGCGGATTTCAATCACATTTTCAACGAGCAAAAGTTTTATTGGAATATCGAAGCTGAAATTTTCCAAAATTTGATGATGATAATGAACAACAATGCAAATCTAATTTTCAACGTTTTGTGTTATTTTTACATTTGTTTTCTTAATTCACTGTAAAGAAACAGGCCTACTCGCAGCAAAATATCGAACCATCCTTGTATCTTTGGTAAAAGGCCCATTTCCTTTGACCTTATATCCTCTTTTCTACGATAACGCAATTCTAAAAGAATATTCTTATATGATACTAAGGTTTAAATCCGAAATATTTAAAGAAAATTGCAGCTACACAAAAAACTCTCATAAAGAAATCCCAGCTTCAAGAAAAGGATACAACTTTCGCTTTCGGTTTTCTCGGAACACTTTTTGGGNTGAACAACAATGCAAATCTAATTTTCAACGTTTTGTGTTATTTTTACATTTGTTTTCTTAATTCACTGTAAATCAGAAACAGGCCTACTCGCAGCAAAATATCGAACCATCCTTGTATCTTTGGTAAAAGGCCCATTTCCTTTGACCTAAAATGCTCTTTTCTACGATAACGCAATTCTAAAAGAATATTCTTATATGATACTAAGGTTTAAATCCGAAATATTTAAAGAAAATTGCAGCTACACAAAAAACTCTCATAAAGAAATCCCACCCGGTTTTCTCGGAACACTTTTTGGGGATGAAAAAAATTCTGCTTTGAATGCAGTAGCGTTTCTCAGTTAGGTCAAGTGGGCTCACATCTCTCCAATGTTTCTTAACTGGTATCCACCTGAAAACTGAGATTTAAGGGAAAGATTTTTCGTTACCTCACATACAAGGTATGTTTTCTTGAAGGATCGTTAGTGCTCATAACATAAGAAGTTAATATATAATATTACAAGTAAAAATGAATAGAAGCACTACCAAAGTGGGTCCCAATCAGTCTGTGTGGTACTAGTGACCATTTGCTCTACCGACTGAGCTATCAGGCCTATTTTGTTTTACAAATCAACTGGAATTATCAGGCTGCAGAAATTGTCTGTCATGAATGTAACGCCAAAGCTCTGTTGCTTCAGAAGATAGCCATAAAAATCATAAGCACTGGTTAGAGCCCAAAACAGTGAAAATTGTAACTTTTTTGTTTATGATGGATTTTTTTAATAATCCCAAATCCTCCAGTTATAAGAGAGCTGTTTACATTATGTCATTAAGCAGACACATCCTGTCTTTTATTTTCGAAACCAAAGGCTTCTGAATAAAGTCATCCTAGATTCACCGACAAGTCAGGTTCAACTATAAGGTGGATAAAGATGAATGTAAACTGGCACTTAATGGCTTTGCTGCAGCATGGAGTTAAACCAGGGTGAAAAAGAAAATTATTGAAAATGAATTTTCTTGGGTGAGAGAGTTGTCCATTAACAGTAGAAAAAGCATACTAAAATTGTAGCCATTCGAATACATCTTTCAGCAGATTGGGTATAGCAAGAATAATGTGGGAAATGAATGCCAAGCATATCATTATTGTGTTTAATGAAAGTCTGAAGTTCTTCATCTGTATTAAATTTTGTGAGAGGTGGCATGTTCGTGTGATTGATGTCCAATCAACCATTTCAGTATAATCAGCTCCATCAAATCTTAATGGAAAAAGTTTGAATTGCCAGAGAGTAAAGTCATCTCTGTATACTCTAGCTAGAATTATTCTTCCAAAGGCTAGTTCACAGATCGATTTTCTACTATCACATAACATTGCAAAAGTAATGTTCTCAGGATGTCCATTATAACTATTTCTCTGAAAAACAGGATTAACTACTTTCCTCGGTCTAAGAGGTAAATACTGTAATGAGCTAAAAAGTTTCCAAAAGTGATTCACCCCATAAGTGCAAGATGGTTTAATTTTTATATTAAACCAAACAGACCCAAACAAATAAACATAGTATTCTGTTTGCAGAAGTCGACCATCTTGAATGGTCTAGTGGTCCTGCTTCCAGATTTTTCAAGTCTTCAGAATACTTTCCAGTTGAAACAACAATCATTATATCATGTAATTACTTCTGACCCTTGCTTAAATCATTAATTTCTGAACTTTTGATTGTTTAACTCTCTGAGAGTTCAATGGGTTTAAAATTAGTTATTAGTAAATCATTGCAAGTTTTCATTTCCTTTCCAACTTCTCCTGGAAAATCTGTTGGGCTATTAGTTTTTCCGTGCAATTCTTTTAATAAATGTCCTAATGGTAATTCATTTGCGTGCAATAAACATATAATCCTATGCAAAGGTTTTCCCAGCTCTTCTGCCATTAACCTAGTTACTCCATTTACTCTGCCATTATGTGTATTAGAACCATCACATCCAATTGCTTGAAGATCATCAGTGGAAATGTTCCTATTTTTATGTAAAATAAAAGAACATTTTTAATTTTTATATCTTCACTTGTTTTTGAGGTTACACGACCAATGTTTTTTATTCAGGTTCCTGTACAAGGACAATATGTTTTTCTTTAACTATACTTGCATAATATTTGCTTACTATTTGCAGCTTGAATTTTAGTGTTAGTAGATTTGCCATTAAAAATCCTTTTAACGCCTCAGTTGCTTCAGATTGCAATTATTTTCTGTGTTTTTAGCATTCTCTTCTAATTTTGCTTCTGTCTGTTACATTAGTTGGGTTTTTATTACTAGCTAGTCCAAAGTCGTGAAGTACAGTTATAGCTAATGCTGGTGCTACTCTATCATTGACATTATATCTGTCAGCTTCTCTGGCTAAATTTGACAAAGAAAAAACGCATTTGTTTTGGCTTGATGTTTTCAAAATCTTGTTTAATATTTACAGTTTCTAGTTGGAGTTCAACTTCATTTGACTGTACATTTTCATTCTTTTCACTGAAAGAATTTGATTCTTCATTATTATCTTCTTCATCCGAAGAACTTTCAATACTCTTTAAGGTTGACTGTCGAAAGTTGAGCCTTCTTTAGTCCCACTAATTCGTTCTTTTTTCTTTGTCAACTTTTTTTTATTTTCTCTGTTTCTTGGCTGTTTAACACAGTAATAATAATTTGTTACTCCTTTCTTTGATCCCAAAGAAATTTTTTCTCCAGAAAAGAAACCTTTTTATCTTAATCATACTTACACTTCTCAAAAATAACACACTAACAAGAAGCTATATTGAGCAAAGTCTTCAGAATTCTTGTCTTAAAAAGATCTAGTTTTTCATGTATCTAGCATCATTCTAACTTCCTTCATAAGGTTTTAAAATAGCTCCATTCTTTTCAATGTAGTTTACAATAATACTACTTATAGTTACTTGTTGGATTACTCGACAAATCTTCTACTTTTACATTTATTTCCTTTACTACAGCACGTATGGATTTGTTAAAACCTCCATTTAACCTTGGATCCTCTTGAGTCCAGAAAACATACTTCAGCATGTTACTGTAAGTAGAAAGCATTGTCTGTGGCGATAAAAAAGGAGCTCCAAAAACTCGACAATGAACTAACAAACGTATTCTTGCTTTCGACTGAGTTATATCTCATTCTTATGGCTTTCTGGTCTGGAAAAAAATATTTACATAATATTATTGGCTACAACTTTACTAAGTTTAATTATTATTGCGTTTTATGAATAGTTAAAAATTAAAAATTAGAGGAAGTTTAACAATTCATGGCTGCTACTTTTATACATACGCTGACAAGACTACTTCAGAACACTTATATAGTAAAACGTTAATGGCTCTGGAGAAGGCCTAAATGTTAATCAAAGAAGGTGAAATTTTGCAGGAAATAATCTCTTTATGATAAAGTAACTTTTGATCACTAGACCACATTAAATGAAGAAACTTTAATTTTTCATTCTATATTACTTTACGCCTTCTACAGAGCAAAAAAGCAATTAAGTGTATGAAGCTGCAAAAGGAAGACAGATAATAATCAGAAAAAAAGAGTCAAGTCAGGAGATAAATGTTGATCTTAGAATTTAGAACTTTCAAGTCCTATGACAAAGGAAAGCACCCGAAGCCAGAGAGTTTCAGAACTTAGCCATGGGAAATAAAAATTTCTTCGTAAAAAGGTACATTACAAGCAAATACAACATGTGCTTGAGAAGATGAGAGGAAAATCAGTCACACATGATCCAACAACCTGAGCTGGTACAACAAGAAAACTTCATCAGAACAACTCCTGTGACCCCTGAACAAGCTTATTTACTAGATTATCGACTGCATCCAGTCTGATAATACTATTTCTCGTTACGTCTAATACCCCATCATTCATATTAAAGCAACTGGAAATATCAATCACGTTATGTTAACAAGTGCCTTGAAATACCGCTTGATTGCCAGTCTTTTTAAAAAAAATATGAATCCAAACAAAAATACTAAAAATACCCATGTAATTTGTCTTTTTTGCTTCGTTCCGTTTTAACCATTAAATGTAACATAAGCATGACAGTAGGTTAATTAACTGCTAACTTCACAGATTTTAGTCTTTAAATAGCTGTAGTGTTCTCAGCTCGCTACTCTCCCTATAGATTGAAATACTCTTCATGTACAGAATTACCCCTCTGTGTTTCACATTTATCCCAATACAGAGTTTATAAAAGTGTTCATGAGTTTAACACTTCCGTTATACAAAATGAATTTTTTTAGATATTTGGTGCAATCTTTAGACTCTTTAGAAGTCTGAGGCAATTATGCTGTTTGACTAAATAGGAAAAACTGTCAAAGTATAACACTTCTTTCTACTGAGACTGATGGACAAAAAGATATCAGTAAAAGTTATGACTTTGTATAGGTAATAGCGGTTCTTTATGAAACCCAAATTTATTCAAGAAGCTTTGTATCCTTAACACTAAAAGTAAAATGAAACTTTGTTCAATATACATAATTGCTTTAAGGAAAGATTAATAGGAAAGTTTAAACTGCAATATGTGTATTGCGGTCATAAAAACTGATACAGAAATACAGAGCGACTAAGTGGAAAAAATAAAAAGGCACCCAAAAACAGCGTACCATTTATATTTTATGTGAACGTTTACACATATGTACATATAGGAATCTCTTCTTTATGGCCACTACTGACAATTTACCCCATAAGTTACTGATTTCTAGTTTGCTTCAAAAGCAACTTTAAACTTTTTTAAGGTGTTAAACAAATTATTTTTTTGTCTGAATAAACTCTATAAATGAAAAAGCAGCACAGTCTAAATTCGTAGTGCAAGAAGACCAACGATGAAATCAACCTCCTCTAATGGAGTCTTAGGAAAGTCTCTGGTCTTGGGTGCCTGTACGAAATTGGAGAAAATATGGCAATCCGACCTACCTAATCATCCTAGGGTACAAACATTTCCAACCCTGGAAGACCCAGTTTTATTGCATGGCTCCAAAACCTTGTCATCAACAGTTAATATAGAGAAGCGTCAAGGTGGCTGGTCCGCGAACATTCTGCGAAGAGTGAAATATATAAACTGGAGACAACATGCCACCATCCAAAAATTCTCTAGTGGATTACAATGACAATCACTAAATCTGAAACAGAAACGTTTTCAATTTTTGTTGCCCACTGCCATCGTGCGACTGAGGAAATCGTATACTCTCTTCTTCTCTGGTGCCCCCAAGGTAAATTAATATGTAGAACTATGATGAATCCTGAACTAAATTCCAAGAACACTGATATTGGAACTAGGTAACTGGGTGTGGTGACGCAAGACCGTGATATTTGAAAATGTCTTATCAAAAATATTCCGTCCATCCCTGTGGTCGGTAAGTGATGACGATGATGAAGACAATGATGATGAATGGAGTATTAATCCTTCTTGAATGCATCATGAGACTTGGCTAATTTCCAACTACTGATAAAATTTACCATACAAATGCAGTATAAAATGTATGCAATTTATTGGCCTTATGTTCCTGTCCATAATTTTTCTGTCATTTTTACTTGGGTAAGTAAAATTTTCATGCAGTTTCAGGAATCCCAAAAAGGAACTGCATCCAAGCTATGTGTATTTTGTACTAGTTGCTAAACATTCTAGTTATAGTGCTTAGTGCATTTAGTTTATAGTGCGTTAAATGGAACGATATATCATGAGTTACCAAATAAATTACAGGAAGAGGAATAATAGAAATAAACGTAATGCTGGAATAAGTCAACTAAAACATTCTAGTGACTAGACTGACAGCATTCTAGTACGAACGTCTTAAAATTTTAAACAGTTAATTAACTTTGTCGTCTTCCTAAAAATTTTAGAAAAAGACATTACACATTAAAAATTATTACAGATTAGTGCTCATTGAAAGTGTAATCTTTTCATCTAATATCTAAGTCTAGAGATGGTGTTTATGGGCCGAAAATTTGCTTTGATGTCACAAAATTCATTCAAGAAAGATGCTGAACAGCATTTTAGATTTGCGATGGAAATACAGTCTTCTTGCTTTCAAACAAAATATTTTTCTTGGCTCTTGCTAATTGTTTTCATTACCTTATTTGTCTGCCAAACGTTTAACTAAAAAAAATGAGAAGTGTCTGTCAAAGAAGGTGAATTTTTGTCATTCCATATTATTGGCTAGTCAACTGTCTAACCAGCTGGATTTACAATAAAACAACAGTGCAAGGGTGTTTCAACATTGTGTAATCTTTAACTTACTTCACTTTCTCCAATATACCTTTGTCAGAGAAAGCCTAACATCAAAAATATATCTAGTTTATTTCAATATACACTCATTGAATTAACAAAAAATGTTTTAGTATAATTCAGTGTACAGCAACTGGTCTCCAAAAAAGATTTTTAAAACAACGTCACGTTTCATCCATGCACCATTGTTCATCACGGAATATTCTGCTGTATTTCAAGGAGTCCAGGCCCTGCTTTGTCAACTTTAGAGGCAGAAATGGTAGTCACTATTTCATCTACATCATTATTTATTATACCATTTGCATCATTGCTCTGTCTGTGACAAGTTACGTACAAAAATAGCTCAGTTCTTTTCATAGCTACATTTTTGGTGCCTTATAGTTCAACCCATTTAAGTTTACTCTAGATTTTTTTGTAAACATTGTCTCGGCAATGGCTTTCTGCACAGTTCTTTTTGAATCCAGAATCTTTATATCTAAATATAAATTAAAAGGATGGTTTTTAAGTGTTTTAAATAATCAGACTATATCATATCTTTACTGTTGATTGTGGACATCACCGAATTTAATCGCGTACTCGAGAGTAGGTTTTCTGTTTTGACGTCATCAAGATGTTTGTGGTTTGTCATGAATCCAAACAAGTGATTTTTTGAAGTCTTAGTGTTGACACTTCAAATTGGTGTCCACGTTACACGTTCAAGACAAAGGACGACAGAAAGGATATGTAACTGGAAGACTTTGCATTTTGATGCGAAATTGAATTCGTTTTGAAGTTAAAAATTCTCAATGTATCCCAAAGGCTACCCATTCTAATGGTATTCTGTGACAAACAGCATATTGTACCTTATAATTTATGGAGACATTCACAGCTTTGTCAACATTTCTTCTTCTTTACTGCACAATTAACTTGCTTTTTTTCAACCACTTTAAGTGCTAAAATATTAATTGGTTTGTTGTCTTTCTAATCAAGCTTTTTTTCTAGTTATTTAAGGACTCAATTATATTCACCACAACAACAGATAATTATTTTTTGCATGGAAAACTAGTATTGTAAAGTTAGATTTGGTGAAAGTATGATAATGGTAGCAGCTGCAGCTTTAAAATTTTGAAATACCTAAGTCAGTTTACTACTGCTAAGTGTTGGGGGGTTTTTTGTGTGTCCATTTTTGAAATTACGAAGCTTTATTTTGAATTCAAAACCCCATTATTTTTGGTTTTTAATCTGAAATACCTAAGCCAGCCTACTACTGCTAATGTATTTTGTGTCCAATTTTGAAATTACGAAGCTGTGTCCAATTTTGAAATTACGAAGCTTTATTTTGAATTCAAAACCCCATTATTTTTGGTTTTTAATCTGGAATACCTAAGCCAGTCTACTACTGCTAAGGTATTTTGTGTCCAATTTTGAAATTACAAAGCTGTGTCCAATTTTGAAATTACGAAGCTGTGTCCAATTTTGAAATTACGAAGCTGTGTCCAATTTTGAAATTACGAAGCTGTGTCCAATTTTGAAATTACGAAGCTTTATTTTGAATTCAAAACTTGTCTCTACTTGTCAATATGTGTTTCGGAAAATCCATGCCTGCGTGATTTGTTCAATATCGACAACCTGTAACTGATAAATACTGGACGAAGCAATTTTTTAATTCAAATATCATGTTATCATACTATTCAAATGTTATATTAATTCTATTATTTCTCTTTTACACTAAAACTTGTAAATTTATAACACAGTGGTAAAAACACATATGCATAGTGTGTACGATATTTTGTATTTACAAAAAAAGTTGAAAATGATTAACAGCATTATGTATTATAAATATTGATACTAATGGTGGAGAAAATAATAACAATAAAAATAATAATAATAATAATAATAATAATAATAATAATAAACCGCAGACTTGCCAGTCAGTTGCCTGACCTTAACCAGTTGTGCATGTCCCGAAAGGGCTGACACATCATGCATTTCTGTTTAACAGGTGGGAGTGGTGGAGGGATCATCATATCTAGGTGTCGTGAGGGTGGATCTCTTGTTCTGAAGGGCTGAGTACCGAGTTCGCACTTGTTACTTAGTCCTAAGGTCTTGGGTGAAGCCTCACTACAGAGACCGTTTTAAGCAGAATGGGTCACCTAAACAGGCCCCACCTGCAAGGTCATGTGTAGTATTTTTATTAAGATAAATTTATCACACACACTTGGGTGTGATGCATGCACCCAGCTTACCCCTATTAGGTTGAGAGTCGGAAGGGTTTGTTAAGGTTTCTATTCCTGAGTCTCCCGTGGGCTTGTATTGGTCCACCATTCAATGATAATACGAGTTTGTCGAATTCAATAAAAAAAAATTCTCAAAAAAACCCCCAAGTTTCACTTTTAATTTTTTTACTGAAAAATGCAAAACCATTCATAAGCCTAATATTTGTAGCAGAACCGCTGGAAGATCACTCGTAAATCTTCATTTAGAGAACCATTTAATATTTTAGCATGCCTAATCATAGTTTTAATTCCGCATTAGTCTTTTCATTTTGATTTTCAAGTCCCAAAATTGCAGGATATCTTTTCAATAAAAAAGCTTCGGTTTCACAAATTCGACTTGACCACAAACTAAGGCGCTTCCCAACATTGATTCAAATATGTAGAAATGTAACCAGCTGTAATGTACCACAATTGTCCTTCAACAAAATATCTTTCGTGTAACAAAGTTTCCAGCTAGGGTACTGCCATGTTCTCCTAAAAATTATATTTTGCTATGCACACGTTTTTATTTTCCTGGATATATAGAGACCCCTTTTAGACCAGCAACAGCTTTAATACGAAGAAATAATTCTGCCATTCTGACCATCAACCGTTGTTTTCTGTTTTTATATTTCTCGTAATAAATTGCTGATATCCGAAAACTGACTTTCGAAATAGCAACATTGCAGTAATTCGAATTCCAAAATTAAAAGGATTTCAATTTTAATTATTCCACAATAGGTTAACATTGTAAGTTTTTCCCAATGTAAAGAGAATTTTGAAAGAGTAACCAGAATATTTGAGTCAGTTTTCAATTATATTAGGACGGAGGGAATACATTTTTTAGGATTGGAGTCAGAAAGTACTCTCAACTGAGAAAAGGCATTGGATCTTGACCAAAAAAAAACTACAAAGAGGGAGGATAACAACATGCTCTTTAAAGTAGCAAAGGTCATGTTGACCGAAATATAAAGAAAGAGGATAGCAACATGATTTTTCAAGTAGCAAAGGTCAGGGTGACCGAAATACAAAGAGGATAACAACATGATCTTTAGAATACCAAAGGTCGTATTGACCGATATTTGTGTTGTACAGTTTAATTTAGTATGAGTATGAGAACAAATAAAATATTTTTGGAAAATTTTTATATAGAAAAATATTTAGGTTGGGTCGAGGTATATGTTTATCCACACAAAACTACATAAAAAATTATAGTTAGATAAAATAATTTATCCGAGCAGTCTTGACTAATTGTTGCAAGTGACGTAATTTATTGGTAAAATTAACATAAATAATAATTGGAAAGGAATAAATGTACTTTTACAAAAGAATGCTAAATAAATTATGCGATCTACCCGAGATCAACCAATCAGTATTGCATAGCCTAATTCAACAAAAGAGTCGGTAAAAAATTAACGAGATCATTTGGATTCCTGCGATATACAACATATAAAATTGAGCTGGAAGTTCTGGTTGAAGCTGGCAAAGTCTTTAGAAAGAAAGCACAAAGAAAACATTGTACTATATTAAGAATAAATATTTAATGATGGAAAAATAACCAAATTCATGATAGACGTCATTAGTTTGTATTTTGGGATAAGGTGAAATTAGTTGGTAAACCCAGTCGACACCAAGTATAAAAAATAGACGTTTGGTCACTATTTGTGGCTACTGAAAACAAACCTGATAATCAAATTGTATTAAAAAGTAATTACTTTTGGATATTGGGTTTAAGATTTTAGTCAATAGATATGCATAGGCTTTAATAAAAATAGTTGTTTTATATAAATTATAAGTTGCTGATATCTTTACAAAGGAATTCCCTTTAAAAGACTTCAAGACGATATCCAATGGACAACTTACCATAGTGGGTGTTAGGCTGTGAACGTTCCTAGTCTATAGCGATAGCATTGTGAGGAAAGTAAGAAAATAACAACTGAGAGAAAAGAAACACAAAATGGACTGACAAAACCGAAGATACATCGGAGAATTCTTGGACAAACACCAGGTAGATCAACGAGTTGAAGAAAATGACATAGCTAGGAAGTAGCGCCGATATCTCAGGAAGTAGAATACGTACCCTTGATAGCCATGAGCTCTTGTTCAAATGTTGGTTTATGGTTTGAAAAAAGGAAGATGAATCTGGTGTTAACATTTTATAGTTAGCATCAAAATGATCCATCGGTAAGATACATGCAATGTAACAAAGATAGGATAGTGAGCGTATGGTACCCATTCAGTATAGTAAAAAGATACAAAGTAAATAAACTTAATCAATAAACCATAATGCTATCGTGTTAGACCTCCAATGAACTATAACATTCTAATAAGAAAAAATAAGAAGAAAAAGTGATCACAATCTGCCTGTTCTTGTTCAGGACTTGTATATTCTTTCATCCTGGAACATAGTTATAAAGTTAAAACACTGTTTGTTTTCCTTTGACGCTGGTCAAGCTGGTTGTTGACACCTTTTCTCGACTTTGTTTACTCTAGTCACATCCTATCGAGAAAGACTTGGATTATCTGGGACATTATCATCCATGGATATCCATAATTAATTTGGATAGTTTCACAATTAGCATTTTATACGAAAAGTGTTTGGATGAAGACCACTATGTAAAACGTTGACTGAACATTGCTTTTCTACACAAATGGACAAATGGGCCGATCAACTTTACATGCAAACTATCAAAAAGATAGGTACAGATACAGCAAAGACAGAAAACTACATCTACAAAAAACATGAGTATGGACAACCAATAAAGAAAAAGGTTTTGCAACTTTCCTGTACAGCTTCGTTGTTTATTATTGTGCTATTTCTTTTTCTTTTTTATTGTTTACTTTAAGTTTTTCTGTCACTTTGTTTTTAGAATCTACAGAAACACATATCAACAATTTATAACCAAAACAAATTTTATGTAATTGTTTCTCTAAAGACTATTTGTCACATTTTCTAAAATTATATAATGTAAGATCATAATTTTTTCCCACACAAAAAGATGCATGAATACAGGAACAATAAAGTTTACAAACTGCACAGTAAAAACTGTCCTGTCTCCAACATTGATGAATCAAAGCGATACGTAGGTCAAATGGTAAAAGAGGACAATCGAGCTGTTCACAAAAGTTACACTAGGAGCTATGAAATAGCAGAAAACTGTTGGATACAAGATCACGTTTTTGACTTGCAATGTCAAAAGATTATAGACAAAGAAAGTAATAGAACAAGGAAAATAAAACCCAATCCATTCTCTACAACACAGCAGTCAATCAACAGTATGTATTACACTCCTCCAGGAATATGGCTTCCGGGCATAAAAGAAAAAATACAATTAACACATGATAGATATGATCCCACTTCTCAAAAGAGCTCAGTTGGAAGCTGGTAATGTGTAAAAAAAGTAGATCTCACCAAAGACTGAGGGACCTAGTCGCAATACAAGTAGAAATTGGTACTCAGTGAAGAATAATCAGGAAACCGGACTGAGTGGAGGAGGAAATGCCAAGCGGCTGACTCAATGTAAATTTGACGAATTAATAAAAATCATAGTAAAAAATTGAAGGAACATCCCTCGCATTAAAAAAAAATAAATATATATATATATATAAAGCGAAAAGAACAACGAGAAACTTCTTCGTAAAGCAAGAGGACGGAAGAGAGTTATAAAGTTTCGACATGCACAGGAAGATACTGGTAGAATAGAAATAAATTTTACAAACTGGTTCCAAGGTAGTATTCAAATGAGTATTTGTAGCAAGACATGAAGATCGTTGGAAAATTTTAAAGAAGGAACAATAGAAGAAAAATGATTGACTTTATAGACTCAATGAAAGCTATTGATGTAAGATACTTATCATATCGTATGTCGTAAGCTTTTTCTGAGCTATAAGTCGAGAGATACTTCTCCAATCGTCAGGCTACTGAAATAAATCCAAAGTACCCATTTACAATCTCGCCAAAAAGGAATGATGTGCCATCAAGAACTAAGGAACGATGTTTCAATCTCCATCCTTACCGCTTACAAAGAGCGTGCCATTGTGATCCCCAACAAAGGCTACTACATCCGAAATATTGTGGACATCTCCACAATAGACCATATACCATTGTTGAGCATAATCCAATGAACGCAGTCAAGACCAAAGTAACCAAAGTATTAACTTCACTTCAAAAACTATCTCCTAGATAATTGTCTCTACCACAGGTTTAAACCCAAAGGCTCGTCTTGAGCAAGGTTTTATGGATTACCATTATTACACATATATATCCCTGTTAATGACACTTCACGAATTATCAAGGAGCTTCTTGAACGTAATGATTCATTGCTGTCAAAAACTGCACTGAAGACTTCAGATATCCTGATTCTGCCACAGGCACTCCACACATGCTTCCCATTCAACAATGACATATACACATAAAACAGTAGTTTACCCATGGAAGCTCCAACATCTTCTGTGTTTGCTGAAATATTCACACACGCGTTTGAACCAACAGTGTTATCAACAGCAGACCAAGGGACAACTGTCTGAGAAATATAAGTTGACGAATTTTCTGCAGTTATTAAAGAAGATCATCTACAGGGTTTCATTGAGCACGTGAACGGTTTTCAAGAAAACGTTTTGTTCACCATCGAGAAAGGAGAAGAAAGATAGCTAACCTTACTTGATGTCCTAATGAAGAAACAAGCGAATTGCACTATTTCTGTTACCATCTACAGAAAACCAACTCACATGGACCAGCACCTTAATAACACACCACACCATCTAGTTTCAGCTCGTCATAGCGTCGTCGTCATTAGGCTTGGAAGGGCAAGAACCATAATTTCAAACCCATGCGACCTCAGAAAGGAAGAAAGTTACTTAAAGAAGCTCCTGTTATCCAATACACCTCGTACTAGGAGTGTCTAGAGAGCATTAGCAGGCCATATCATTAAAAAGAAAAAGAATCTGAAAAGAAAATACATCTACCCTCTGTCACGGACATAAGTGAGCATCTAAGACGAACTCTCTGACATCGTAATATTTAATGTCCATTGTTCACAACATCCACTCTCAGGACCATACTCGTAAAGCCAAAGGATCCAGTTTCACTTGAAGAGAGAAATAATATAGTTTATAGACTACATTGCAAAAACTGCCCTATATATTGGAGAGTCAAAGGGTTCCTCAAGTCAAATAGAAAAAGAAACACAAGGGAGATAAAGATGAAAAAGGTGACGCTATGAGTTAGGAAATAGCGAAGTGCTACTGGACAAAAGATCACACTTTTTACTAGGAAAATACAATTCTGGACAGGGAAATAAATTCTAAAACAAGAACATTGCAAAAAAAAATAGCCATTCCTAAAGGTACAGAAATAACATCAACAGCATATTTTACACTCTTCTAAAGATATGACTTCCAGAACTACAGAAAAGGAACACAACAAACACAAGATAGGTATGGCATCACTCCTCAAAACAACTTGATGGCGGTCTCCAACCACGTGCGCACTGTCAAAGTACAAAATAGCTACACCTAATTACTTCAGTAGCCTGACGATAGGAGAAGTATCTCTCGAAACGTAGCTCAGAAAAAGCTTACGACTCACGACATAATAAATATCCTATATCAAGAAGAAATCTTCTTTGAAAATTTTTTATAGACGTAACCCTAGAATAAATGGATAGATGTAAGACCATGGTGATTAGAAAGGTGAGTGGGGAAGGGTTAAGCTGTCAGAGGATGCCCGACTATGTTTTCAATACGACGTTAAATATGATTAAGGAAGCTGAAAGAATAAGCAAGAGCTCCAGCCCAAATATGATATCAATGGTCATTGCAAGGCTTGGCTAGTGTTATTTTGACATAAAGGATGGCTTCAGAAGAAGAACACGAGCGACAACATTTAAAGAGAGCCTGGTTTCATTGCTTCAATGTATGAACTCCAGGAAAGACATTAGAAAAGAAAAGACCGAAAAACTTGAAAGATTGATGTTCAAGCAGAGAGAAGCCAGCTAAGGAAACAGGAAAAGGAGCTGGCAGATATATGTCTACTGATAGCGAAAAACTTAGTCTCAGTAGCATTTAAAGTGACAAGCAAAGGAAAACCCAATCAACGATAGATTTAGGATCAGAAGAAATCCTGAATTTCTTAATTCATCACAAGAAAACGGTTTTCTATCATTAGATGAGTAAAGAGTGGTATCATCGGAAGTAATAGCAATATGCACTTTAAAGAATCCCTGAAATGTCATGTATAAAAAGAAGAAAAACTATAGACCCCAAGATCGAGCCAAGATCGAAACATTAAAATTTATAGAAAATATAGAAGATTGTCGATCGACACGATTGTTCAGGCAATATACTATAATATTTTTAACTGTTACAGGAATGCAATATGATCTCAGTTTATGTAGAAGGCAAGAAACTCAAACCATATAAAAAGCCTTGGAGTTATCAAGAGCAATCAACCTTTTCTTTCTTAGACATCATCAGACGTCAGACGTCATAGATATCAATAAAGCAGTGGAATGGAAAGTTGGGAGAGGCATATCAGAGTCACCAACAAAACAGTTACGAAAGGATCGAGCCAGAAATCCCTTAGCTTTTAAAGAAGTCAACACTTAAAAGGCATAAAAAGAGAATGCAAGGAAAATTTGCCTTTACTAAAAACGTTGTTGTTAACTTTCAAAAATTCTTTAGAGCCAGACTTTCAGGTGGAAATACCAGCTTTCATAGTTTCAGCAAAATGAACTTTAGCTTCACCTAAGATTACTTTTCAACAATTTTTAGCACCAGCAACCAACCCTTTTTTCAGTGTAATCAAGTCGAAACTGACTGAAAAAGTGATGTTATTCTAGAATTTAAAAGAGCAATAAGAACAGACAAGTAAGATGAAGATAGATTGGTAAAGGACGTCAAAGATATCTAGTCCATGCATATGGTGCTCATAGTCCGTAAGAATAAGGGGAAGATAGTAAGCATCAACATGAAAGTCGGACCTAGAGATATAATCTGTAAGGTAAGGTTCACAAAGAGCAAGGGCATAGTGGAAGTTATTAATTCGAGAATACTTAACCAGAGTAAAGTTGGAGCGAAGGTCTTTGATGTGTGTAATGCCCCTTGATGAAGGCTTTGGTGTTTTAGATGAAGCTGGTTTACTTAAATTAATTTTACGTTTTCATCCCATTATGAAATGAAAAGATCAACGTGGAAGAAACTTGGTAAGCAAGGAGAAATTAAACGACTGACTAGAGGGATCAGTTATCTTGAGATCAGTGGCCACAAGGTTACCCGCCAGAAATAGCAGTAGGGACAGGAATCCATGCACTTATTGATACTGAAAATCTTTCGATATTATTCAGCTGTTGATAGAACAACATATCTAAGAACTACCAAGGAGTTTGGATGAAGAAGTGAAAAAAGTGAGACGTTCTTACCTGCATCATATTGCCACCAAATCTTTCACTTTTATGGCGTCTTTATTTTTTCACAATTCAAAAAAAAAGCTTTTTTATTAAAATAGCTAGAATTCATTTTGTTATGATTTCTGTGGTAATCAATTATTCCTATCTTAAAGGGGAAATCGTCGTGCTGTGAAAGGCTCAGCCATTTTTTCTTGATTAAGATCCGCTGTCTGACGATAAGAATGGAGAAAGAGTGACCCACTTAAGTGAAAGATATGGTTGAAAATTGGCTGGTTTAAGAAGGTAGCACCAACAGCTCCAGCAGCAGAACGTGTTCCCATATAAGCCACAGGCACTAGTTCCAACCCACTTTGATCTACATGTATTTTTTACTTCTCTATGATTTCAAATCCTTTTCATATTCATCATTTTTACAATATAAATGTATATGTTTACATATATGTAAGTATGTATTGAATGAAAAGCATGTTGAATTTTTGTTTTATTGTATCTCTGTTTCGCATACAAGACAGTTTATGTCAGAAATCTTGCGACCAAAACAAAAGTAGAGGAGAATTTGATGGTACGACAACGTAACCAGGAGAGAAATCTATTACTTTGGGAAAAGCATGCTTGTAATGAAACTACCAGGAAGAAGAAAAAGAGGAAGACTCAAAAGAAGATTCGTGGAGGCAGTACAAGAGGATTCGGAAATAGCTAGAATACAAAGGGATGGCTGTATGGGCCCAGCGAGGTAAAGACGAGCGATCTGCTGTGGCGGCTCCTGAAAGGGACAAGCCAAAAGACAAAGAAGAAAACGAAGGAGAAGAAGAAGACTGTATCTTTATCTCTATTTTTCTTATCTTTCAAGTAATTTTTGTGTGTGGATACCGCATTTCTTCGACTAAGCAACATCCTTAAATAAATTAATCTCTACATTTGCCCTGGCCAGGTACTGTCCCCTATCATGGAGTTATGGACTAAAGATCTCCAGCCTTTTCGATCACGAGTCATGCGGCCAAGTTGTAATCATGACAGCCTTGTAGCTTTCACCAAGTTGCCGGTCCATTTTATAGGCTGGCGGCCTCTTGCTCGTTCTCTCGGTATCCTTTGGCTCAGAATATCCCATTTGATACCGACATGTCATCTCTACACTACATTTGTCAAAAAGCAGTGCCTCATCTGAGTTAACAGACCACTCCAATCCCACTTTGAGTCAGCCACTTAGCTATAGGGATCAATGAAACAACTGGCATTAATTTGCCCCCATCCAGGAGAATTATTGAGTTGGAGATTAAAAGCTCGGTTTTCAAAAAAGATATCTAAGTTGCTGACCTGGGAGAGCCAAACCCGGTGTCAAGAAAAGACGTTTTGGAACTTGCTACTCCATCAACTATCAACCAACTGAGATACAACACCTTCCATATTTCCTTTTTCTTACCATTTTCACCCTGCCCTTTATCTTGTTATTCCTTTGTAATTGTATCTTTTCCTGTCGCTTGTCTAGCTGTAGCAAACAAAGCCATACTAACACTCTTGCATTTAACGTAATTCCTTTCAACATATAGACATGACAAGTTTTATTTTAATTGTGTAAGCAGTTTAGTTAGAACATCAGATGAATTAGTTCTTCGGCTCACAGTTACGAGAAACAGTCTTGCTATAAAAGTGTTTCATATTTGAGACACTTATAATTACCAACACATAATACCTCCCCACTTATCCAAAATGAGGTCATTGAAGTTTTGCAACAGATTTTGAAATTGAAAATTAGCAAATCTGTATAATAAGTGGATTATTTCGCACCTATAGCAGACGGAAGTAGTGACAAGTTTCTGCGCGAAATACGAGGTACTTTTGTGCGTTTATAACAATATATCAACCAAAACAATGAGATTGCAGAACATGCGATCCATTTGGTTGAAGCAAAAGAAGAGAGATCTGCAAAAGAATTGCTTGACGTGTTGGGCACAACTTTAAAGGATACTGACCTAGATTGGAGAAGTATTAGCTTTGAATTCTGAGATGGGGCCAGGGTAATGAGTGGAGGGAAAGGTGGGCTGCAGAAACTCCTATCAGAAAAGCATGGTTGTTCAATTTTATTCATTCATTGTTTCTGTCACAAATTGCATCTTGTTGTTAATGGAATGCTAGACAATGGACAAGAGGCTGGTGATCATAAATTACTTGTTAGAAGGTTGTATGACTGCTTAAAATTAAAAGATGTTAGAAAAGCGTATGAGGAACTTAAACTGAAGAGACTTTTAGATACACTTTGGGCAGGTCATGATGACTGTGTCAAGATGAGTAACAGCGAAACGAACCAAATCATTTTGTGTTTAAAGCATTGGAATACAGCAAAATCGGTGAAAAGGGACCATAGAGTCAAGGGATTATATGATCAAGTTTGTAAACCATTTTTCATTTCATTGAACAAATTTTTAAGGGAATTTTTAGGAACGGTAAATTTGACAAGTCAAATGCTCGAGTCTTCCATTTTTAATGGGCCAAATGTTTTGAAGGTAATAGATGAAAGTCGCATGAATACTTTTGATATGCGTATAATTTTTCTACAAAGGATTTCAGCTGATTTGCAAACCCTGGAAGGAATATAGTGCAAAGAGAGGGGGTCCCAAAGAGACACAGGTGCACCATTTTAACTTAATGATTTTGTGGTAGATGCAACAATACCTGTTGCAAACACTGGAAAGGATGGTGCGTGTATGTTAGGAGGTACTGTCTTTGACCAGACCAGATTCTTTGAGGAGGAAATGAGCATTTGATTTGCAGAAACAAACACTAAAATATGGTTATCGGTGATTATCTTATCCCAAGATCACCCACAGGTTTGTGAAGCAACAGCCTTAGCAGCACTGAATACACGCTCATGATTCCTCAGTTACAAGTAAACGTCGTAAGTAAGAATATCAACATGGGAAATTTAAAACCTGAATGCAAAGCTTTAAAAAATTTAATCCTTGGATATTGCAAAACCAAAGAAACCAACGACATACCAATATTTGCTACAAAATTATGCATCAGCTGGTCCATTATTGATAATGGTCTACAAAGTCGCATTCACATGCCGCTATGCATCAGCAAGAGTTGAATGCCTCCTTCCGTCTATGGCATACGTTGAAGCTGCAAGAAGACGACGTAGGACTCCCTTTCGTAAATGTGCTTTGACTCACCATTTTTCTGAAAAGGATATGGCTCGTTAAATACCCTTTCTGTTGAGTGGCTAGAAAAGCCTAGTAGTTATTTTTCTTGTTAGTTTGTTCTGTTCTATCTTGTCCTTAACTTGTTCTGTTGTAGTTGTCTTGTTCGTATCCAAGGTAAAAGTTATTTTCCACGCTAAACTGATTGGTAAGAAAAAGCTCACTTTTTCGTCAGGTACCTGTTCCCTGTATCAAATTCTTGGCCCACCCCCACCAACCTGAGATCAAGGGCAGATTTTTCTCCTCCAGTTCAATGTGTCCAGCTACGTGGTTGCTCTGAGTAAGGAATTTCTTTGCCTTCATTTGAACCATTTTGACTTAAAGTATGAAAACTTGGTACGGCTTGTATATAATAAACCGAAATATTACTACATTGATAAGGTGTATTTTTCCGGAAAAGCGGACTCCTTGATAGAGCTTCCCTGTCCGGTAAAAATAGCAATTACCGGGGGGTTTCTAGCAATTCTCAAAGAGGCAATCATTTTTCGAGGTGTGATTAAAAGAGAAATAAATCGCAAAAAGACCGTATGCATGGTAGTAAGCAAGAAACAAAGTCCTAGATGCAGATTACTCATTGGTACTGACCAAATCCAGCAGGTGGATAAGTTGAATTACTTGGGAAGCTACATCACTCAAAATGGTAAATGTGACGTCGAAATTAAGCGGAGAATTGGATTAGCAAAAGATGCCTTCGACCGACTGGGAAATATTTTGAAAAACCAGAAAATGTCAATGTCCACAAGAATGAAAGTACTGCAGTGCTACATAACATCTACCTTGCTGTATGGATGTGAATGCTGGACAATATCAGTCGGAATGGAAAAGAAGTTGGAAGCCGCTGAAATGTGGTTCTTGAGAAGGATGTTAAGAATATCGTGGACTGATCATGTAGCAAACGATGAAGTTTTACAAAGAGCAGGAGCGGAAAAGAACCTGTTGAGGACAGTTCGAAGAAGGCAGATAAAATTCTTGGGACGCTTCAAAAGGAAGGAGGGTCTGGAGAACTTGGTACTGACTGGACGTATAGAAGGAACCAGAGACAGAGGGCGGCAAAGAACTTTTTGTGGAAATCTGANTGGAAGTGAATGCTGGACAATATCAGTCGGAATGGAAAAGAAGTTGGAAGCCGCTGAAATGTGGTTCTTGAGAAGGATGTTAAGAATATCGTGGACTGATCATGTAGCAAACGATGAAGTTTTACAAAGAGCAGGAGCGGAAAAGAACCTGTTGAGGACAGTTCGAAGAAGGCAGATAAAATTCTTGGGACGCTTCAAAAGGAAGGAGGGTCTGGAGAACTTGGTACTGACTGGACGTATAGAAGGAACCAGAGACAGAGGGCGGCAAAGAACTTTTTGTGGAAATCTGAGGGAGTATGTTGTGAACAACTGGAGGAATGGAATACAAACGAGTTAAATTTTACATCTGACAAAGAAAAGGGTTAATTGGAACATCATGATAGCCAACGTCTACAGACAAGGCACTGAGAAGAAGAAGATTTAAAAAGTTTTAAAAAGGGGAAATTTAATCCTATTTAACAGAAAATGTGACCCTTTTTTTCTGCAATGATTTCTTTTGCAAAGTTGCTTGACAGAGAAGGGAATTTTTTTGCAAGTACAACCGTCAAAAGACAATTTTCATGGCGAGCAATTGTCCTCAGAAGAGCAAATATTATTGAAAATCGGAATTTGGGCCATTTATATTAATTTCAAGGCCTATCATTTGCAAATAAGCTCATCCAAGACGTGGTTAGCTTCTCTCCTTTGAAGACGACGTCAACGTTTTGAAAACCTGGGGAAAAAGCAGCTGTTGGTAGATATTCGTTCCGTTTATTAGCCAATGTGTTACGAACGGCTGGTTTTGCGTGTCGTTGCACACAATTGAAGTTCAGCGGATTTTAGTGGCACCGATTTTTTTAGGCAGAAGTGCTCACAAACAGAAATGGACGGTGAAAAGTTTATCAGCATATTGAAGCAGCCTCTAATTTGAAGTATAATGAGTTAAAAAAGAGGCAAACTTCTGCCAAACCCATTCTTCTGCTCAATTTGCTTTTTCGTCAAGGAACTTGAACTTACAACAAACCATTGCTAACTACAGCACAATGCGAGATAATTTAGTAGGAAGGTACTAGGCATATCGTTATTTCACACAAAACACATAATTTGGATACCCTAAATAGGCAATATGGGAAGTAAAAGAAAGCTCGTACCCGTTTAGGATGGCGGAACGGTAAGTACCTATGTTTTTTAGTGAGAAAACTAACATTTGCCACTGTTGCTTGACTGAGCTCTGTTTTCAAATTCAATGGATGTTGATGTTTGCAGAACAGTGGTTGTCTGTTTGAATATCTCTAATCTGATGGTAATACACTGCTCGATGGCAGTAAATTTTAGTGACCCCCGTAGCTACACTACCTGTGAACTGTGCTTCAGACATAATCATAATATTTAGTGTCGGTTGAACAAAGTTTCAATCATGGTTTTTGAGGTTGGTATGAAATGATGAAGGCGTTTTGGTTCTTGATATCGGCCGCACAACGCAGATTGTTTTCGTGATTTTGAGGCATAAAGTTTGTTTTGGAAAGTTTTGCAGCTTTGTGTTAGGCCGTAAATGAAGTATCGCGATTGTTTAGTAATTCGTGTAGTTTTATATGTTCGAATAAGTAACTGGAGTAGCTCATTTTTATTATTATATGTCGCCCGAATACCCCAAATTACTGAGGTTGGTTCCAATCAATCAATGCTACGACTACCAGAACAAGACCTGATTGTATCTTTCTATGATTGTTTTCCTTCGATTTTTTGTTTATCATGGTCCGGGTTTGTCGTAGCAGATGAAAACTTAACTGCTCGGTAAATTAAACACGATAAACGTGCCGTAGGTTCTCTTTTCTTCTTGTTTTGAAGACAGTGAGTATATTGAATACAAAGATTGTTTGCATTTGATTAGCAATAGGAGAACAAATGTGGACGATTGCCATGACACTGCAATTTGTTTTTCCTCTTGGGTTTTAAGGTTGTTGGTTATCACTAAAATACAAGCTTAGTCAGAAATCGAAAGCTTGCTCAGACTTGTTTTCATGAGAGTTATGCCAATAAGTGGTAAATTAAGGAGAAAGGAATAAAATCTTATCCTGAAACCGTACGATGCATGGTATGCAGAAGGAACAAGGTTTCTATCGAATTTTATGCAAAATGTAGTCTGATTAGAAGGGTAAACAGAATTGGGTAGAGGTTCTTCCAACGTGGAGCTCCCGAAGATTACTAACTCGGAAAGTCAAGATCGAGAGAGCCCTGAAGTTTTAACATCCAAAAGAAGTGGTTTGTGGTTTCATTGTAATCAGTGATGATTTCCTTGACGTGGACATTGATTGTTCAAAGCCCATAAAATGGTATTTACAATGGTTGCAAATAACTTGATATTGATGATGTAAAATAAACAGAACAGTCCTTTGAAAACTAATAGCTGATTTATGGAAGTTGTCAAGAGTTTGGGACAAGTGATGATTTTGGAACATGTTTTATTAGCCACGGGAGCTTGTAGGGTGAGCATAAGAGAAAAGAGAAAGAAAGAAAAATAGATAATGCAGACGATCGAGGAATTGAGATTCAGTTCTAAGGCAGAGTTGGGTCATAAAGAGCTGATCATCCATTGGAAATAATTATTTTGAAACAAACTCTTTGCAACTGCAGACACAAAGTGAAATAAGTTGTGAAGAGAAGGGGAATATATTAAATGAAAGAAAACTAATTTTATATCAAGTGAATTCAGGAAGTACCTCATTTCTGGGCTCCTATCCAGTGTTTGTTTGAGAAATAAAGAAATCCTTATCCACCCAACTTCTTTGTGTTACAAAAGAATTACCAGTGAAGATATCATTTGACATATGTTTTTCATTCTTGCCTTCATGTAATTCCATGCAGGCCAATGTAGTGATATATTAAAAATTGTTTTTGCAAATCTGAAGTCACCAGCTTGACAAATAATTCACATTGTGATCATGCATCTACATATGTATCTTAATTTCTATTTTCACAAACTCTAATGACTAAAGAAACGCAAGGTATTTTGTGTCATGTGCCAAAAGAATCCCAAATATGGATAAATATTGGAATTAATTTACTTATGTCAGAGTAAATTTATGGAATATAGCAAATGTTTTGAATTTTTGCTGCAATGAATTATACAGTTCACATGATACTTCACACAATTATTTAGAATAGTTTATCAATTGGTTGCCATTCAAGTATTATGGATAACTTGGTATTAGAAAACCAGTATCCACTTATGATTCAGATTCTAACAGAACTAATTATTTAAGTTAATAAAAAATTCAATACATTTTCTTGTCATCAGATCTGGATAGGCTGTAAAATTGTCATGTGTCAGAATTTATAGAAAAGGAATAATGTTTTTTTTAGTACAAAGTCAGTAGTGTCAATTAATCTAGTAGTTATGGATTCAGTAGGAAGGGATGCTGCATTCTTCTAGACACATTGGATGTACAGGGGTATTAAATCCAAAGGTGATTTATATATATTTGGCTGCTCTTTATTTTGGAAACTGCTTCTATTAACAAAAAGGAATTTTTGTTTGGAAAGTACTTTTTTAACAAAAAAGAGTTTTTGAAGGATGGAAGTAACAATCAGCTTCTTACATGACATACAAGATATTCAGATTTCAACACTTGTTCCATGGGATGGATTGAAGCACAATGTACATTTTTTATTAGGCATTGGAAAGGGTACCCAGTTTTTTGCTTTAAATGACTTAATTATTCTAGGAGACATTAATAAACAAATAAAGAACCACATTACTAGAAAAGTAGAAAGGACTCTACCAAAGACATGGGGGTTAAAAGGCCTTATTATGAACTTTGGTTCTCTTCTATGGATGCATTGTTATAAGGATAATTTGCTGTCATATTTAAGTTGTACATTGTTGTCACACCCCTAAAGTTTAAGTACTATTTGAAGGATGGCAGCAGTTTTGAGTATCTTGGTTCAGTTTTTGCAGGAATCAGGAAGACATTTGGACAGTGAGTGAAGTAACTTCAAAGGAAGTGGAAGGGTATTGCAGAAGTAGTTCTAGAAAGAAAATTCTGTTAAAGCTGAGAAGAAAAGTCTGTAAAATCCTCCCAAGACTGGCACTTCAATATGGTTTGAAGATTTGACCTTTAAGGAGGAAGGAAAAAAAATTAATTCAGTGAACAAAGAATGCATATGGGTCAATGGATAATAAAAATCTGGACTCTGGGTTATTAATTGGGCAGACTAAGTGAGAAACCTAGAGCTGTTGTGAGAATTTTTTCAAGAAATTCAGCCAAGTCTTTAAGGAAAGGATAACTGAGGCTCCTTAAACATGTGGTTGCAGGGTGGAAAAAATGAACGCCATTGTGCTTGCAGAATAGCTTAAAAGGTTTTTAATAATCCATTTGATGGTCATTCTTTTTGTGGGAATATATATATTGAAAATGGGTAGTGGAAGTGGTTTACATCACATTTTTATTTACCAAGCTAACAATCATACATATTAAAAGTCAATGAAAAAAACTCAAATTTTCACATGATCAAAATAATTGAGAAAGTAAAGTACTTTTTTCCATCTTGTTTTGAGTTTTCCAAATTGTATTTATATTTTTTCATTAGAGTGACCCAAGTTTTTGCTTCCAAATTTTGTTTGCAAACTGTTGTCATTTTTACCATAAGATAGTTTTGATTATGTGAATATATATATATATATATATATATATGTTTATCATTATATAATTATATTAGCAAATTATATATATATATATATATTATTTGTTATCAGAGAGCAAGGAATAGAGTATGTGTACCCAAAAGAGATAGCATTCTCTACCTGATAATATACCATTTAGCTGTTGTGGTAAAATGTAGTTTTAAATAATGAAAAAGCAGGCAATACAAGAAGCCTTTTGTTGCTTCATTGACAGAGTTAACAATATAAGCCAGGTATGGCTCATACTGAAGTTTAGAAGCAAAATGAAATCCCAAAATCCTTGATGTGGCCACTTGGACCTACCCCAGCACAGTCATAGTTGTTTAAGGAACCAAGGGATTGTTGGGATTATTTACAAAAGCTGGTTCAGGCCATAGAAAAAGTATTAAGCTCAAAGTGAGCTAATTGCCCCCTTCACCCTTCCTCAGCTATCATCAATAAAATTATGATACTTAAGAATAGGTGCATGCTTGCTAATCCTAAACTTGGATCATAAAAGCTAACAAGGCTCATGGCATTTTAATGTATCACCAATTTATTTCTTTTTTTCTTATGAGGCTTTTTAAATCTCCAGACTATATTAGTCATTATTTTCATTTTGCCTTTTTTATGGAGACAAAATAACCCTCCACTTCAAGTGAGACTTTGCTTTGTGTAAACTATAGTATACATCCAAAAGCCCTGTGTTACCTCATATTTAGCAGTAGTTCAATGCTGCTCTAAGTACAGATGCCTTGATTGTTGCAGATACTCCAGTTGCATTACACTATTTTATAGTAAAATCTTATTTTTATTTTGTACTGGTGTACAGTGTCATGTCCACACCTCAAAATTACCAAGTCCAGGGTTTTAGATATCAGTAGATCTAACCATTGTTCATCAATCATTGTTTATTACTTCATAGACAAAAAAACACCATGAAAGCTCCATTTGTTGTTTAATTGTGATTAATAGGTGATTAAAACTTCATTAATATTTCCTATTGTAAAAAGAAATGGCTGTGGTTCAGTTTCAATAAGTGATTGGGCATGACATTAAGTTTATATATGAAATGTGTAGATCTTAGAAGTAAATAGTGATTGGCAGTTAAGAACACACTAAAAAAAGCAACTTATGTCATGTCACCTGTAATAAAGATTAGACTTACAAAAAGTTATTAGTCTGAGCGAGCGAAGTAAGTGAGGACAACTATTTTACAGTTGAAATTTCATTTCAGCTTCTCCTATAGGGGGTTAACAATTAGCCTCACATTTTGGTTTAAACATTTTAGCCTCACATTTATGGAGAGGTTGGATGACGAAGAAACTACATGTTCCATGCAATTGCAACTTCAAAATTTTTAATTTTCTTGCTTTAAATTGTGATTATTAACCACTGATTTCACAAAGGAACAGTTTACTGTTACACACAAAGTCAGTTCAAATGGTGCTTTTAGCAGGAAATCATAAATCTTAAACAACAGGTAACTGTTTATTGTTTGCATTTCAAAACTTGCCAAGGCCTAAATTTGCAGCCATTGGTTTGATGGCCAAGATTCAGACATTTTAAAAATTAACTCATTAAACTGAGCATCTTTTGATTTCATATGAAATCCTGAATTTCAACTTCAGCTTTAAATTTTGACACAAAGTTTCATCATTTGCCAAGGCTTTAAATCATGGCTGTTCATTCCACAGATAAGATTCAGGCATGTTTGAAATCGGCTCCTCAAACTGAGCATCTTTTCATTTCATATGAAATCTTGAATTTCAACTTCTTAAGTCTTAAATTTTGACATGAAGTTTCAACATTTGCAAGGACATGTTCCACACCTGTTGGTGTGGACATCTATTTCCCAGTATTAATTTTTTTTGTTTAAGTTAAATAATTGTTATGTACTTGTAGTAGACAGTGATAAAAGTATATTTTAGGATATATATATATGTATATATATGTGTATATATATATATATATTACACAGATCTGCGTGTAAAAAAATAATCTCGCCAAATAAGTCTGTTTGGACTGATTTTGTATCTTTCTGACATGCTGAATCCAAATATGCAATCGGTTTTTCTCCATCACGTACAGATTTTGTTTCACAACATTTCTAAAAAAATTCAAATACACATGAAATTCGCATTTTGTGAATTATATATTTATGTGACGATTAAGTATTTTTAAAGATCTGGGAAATTACAAAACACACAACGTCAACAAAATAGAGGTCCAATGAATGATCAAGTTAATCACGCAGGCAAGAATGGCCTCTTCCAGGATTTCCTGGAGTGCCGGGCTTGAGGAATATCCCTCTTGAGACACCAACAGTAATCAGCAAGCATAGAAACATCCCAGCATCCTTGGTATCGTTCCTCCATCACCTGAATGTCTTGATGGAAGCGCTCACCTTGTTCCTTGCTGTAGTCACCACAGTTGCTTGGGAAGTAGTCCAGATGCAAGGTTAAAAAGTGCATTTTGATAGACATGCAAGCTCCAGTAACCTGGTGGCTGGNCCAATGAATGATCAAGTTAATCACGCAGGCAAGAATGGCCTCTTCCAGGATTTCCTGGAGTGCCGGGCTTGAGGAATATCCCTCTTGAGACACCAACAGTAATCAGCAAGCATAGAAACATCCCAGCATCCTTGGTATCGTTCCTCCATCACCTGAATGTCTTGATGGAAGCGCTCACCTTGTTCCTTGCTGTAGTCACCACAGTTGCTTGGGAAGTAGTCCAGATGCAAGGTTAAAAAGTGCATTTTGATAGACATGCAAGCTCCAGTAACCTGGTGGCTGGAGAGAAGATCTTCGACTACAGAGACATATTGTGTGCTTCTGTGATTACTGAGGAAATTCGTGATAATGGACTTGAAGGCTAGCCAAGCATTCAACTGATCTCTGCATAAACTCTTGTCAAAGTCTTTGTCCTTGATGAGTTCTCTTATCTGTGGGCCATCAAACACACCAGCTTCGATTTTCACTATACTGAGGGAAGGAAATTTCTCCTTCAAGAAAGCGATTGCCTTGCCGTCTTTCGGAAGAGCTTTTACAAAGTTTTTCTTGAGGCCTAGTTTTATGTGAAGCGGTGGAAGCAATACATTTTTGGGGTTGACAAGAGCTTTCTCGACGATGTTTCTTGAGCCCGGTTCCAGCACTCCTCTCTGTGGCCACTCTTGCCTAGCATAGTGCTGGCTATCAGCCCAACTGCCCCAGAGACAAATAAAGCATGGATATTTGGTGTATCCTCCTTGTTGTCCTAAAAGGATCGAGAGTACCTGAAATGATAAAAAATATAATAAGCACACAGGTTGCAATGGACAAATAAAATGGCAATCATCAATTAAAAAAGTTATGTTTGCAAATCACTGACAGCCATGTTCTGATTACCCCTACCTTGAGGTTTCCACAGATTTTCCAGCTATGTAGATTGTATTTGATTGCGGAAAGCAAGGTCTGCATGGTCTTGTAGCTTTCCGACAAGTGCACGAAGTGTGCTACTGGGACAGATATCACTTTGTTTCCATTGTGAAGCCACACAGCCTTTAAACTTTTGCTTGAGGAATTGATGAATAATCTCCAGTCACTGGCATCATATTCCAGCCCTAATGCTGAAACTAGTCCCGGAATATTGTTGCAATAGACCAAATGGCTATCCAGGTTGTTAATAAAGAAGGCCCAAAAGTTCTTGTCGTGATCTCGATACCAGAAGAAAGTGGTATTGGGGTGAAGGAGATTGTTTTCCCATAATCATGATCCAAGAAGCTGAGAGGATTCTTTGGAGAGAGCCAAGTCCCTCACTAGATCATTGAGCTCTTCTTGTGTTAGTGGTCTGGGATGCGATGCATCAGGGTGGGGCTCATATGACTCTTGGTAACTCTCACCAGTGCATTCACTGGATTTCTCTTTCTCTAGCAACCACTCCTCCACATCAGTCAGAGGGGTAGGAACCAGAGTATTGGCATTGTGAGATTGAGGTTTCATGGCAGATCGGACGTCGGGGTATATGATACAACCTTTGGTCTTCTTAGTCAAGCCTGAAAGTGATTAAATAGAATTTGTAAATATCTCCACAAGTATTTAAATGAGTTTATTGTTACACTTGAAGCTACACTTAATTATTGCCTCGTTGGAAGTTGAAAAAGCCTTCAAGACCTCAGAGTGACAGAGCATTGCTGTGAAGTTCCTTGCTTTCTTGTTCCTTTCTTTGAACTGTGTGTATACCAAGGAGCATAAAAATACTAGCATAAAAAGGCATAATTTTACCCTTGTAGCATAAAAGCATAAAAAGGCATAATTTTGTGCTATTAGCATAAAACAGCATGTTTTTTGTCCACTAGCATTAAATTTATGCTTATAGTTGGTGATTTTCGGAACAGCAATCAATATGCAGATTTCATTTATGCAGTATTTTCATACACATTTTACTTCTACTTTGTAGTTTCGTGAAGAATTACTGCGTAAAATTAACCCTCATTTTGACTTAATTTTCACATGCACATACAACAAGGATTTACTAGCATAATTTCAGATTTTACCAGCATAATTATGCTAGTAGCTACTAGCATAAAAACAGTGTCCCTGGTGCATAAGAAACGAGAAACCGAACATTGAGATTGACTCACCGGTGATGTTGGTCATGCAGAAGTAGCAGTCAGTGACATGATCTATACCTTCCCTCCAGATCATCGGTATTCCAAATGGAAGACTGCTTTGTTTTCTACTATCCCAAATGCCTCAGAGCTTCCACGAACGTTTTGCAGGCAAGATGAGGGGCAAAATCTTTGTCTTGGCCTCCAAGTTTGATCCCGAAATATGCATGGTAGCTTTTCTTTACAAAGATTGAAATTGTGCAGGCTTGTCCACTGAACATAACTTGACCACAAATGTAGCAAAATCTATCAGGGTTATTTTTGCATTTTCTGTTCATGGTTGTTTATAGCAGAGAGTCAGTTTTACTGAAATTCTTGGAGCCAGCATTGAGAACTATTGGCCTGCGTGATATGTTCAATAAATTTGAACTCAGAAGCTGTTGGATTACAAAGTACAAGTTNTCTTGGAGCCAGCATTGAGAACTATGGCCTGCGTGATATGTTCAATAAATTTGAACTCAGAAGCTGTTGGATTACAAAGTACAAGTTGGGTTCGTATTACCACACGCTAATCGACATAAGAACCCACAAATAGCCAAGTGTACAATTCGATGATATCGGCCCAAGTCAGATCGAGTTACAGAATGAGATGCCTCATGAATGACGGAATACATGCAAGCTGGTTTCAGCTTTGATATTTGTGTCTGTATGGCAGTGACCTCTATTGTCCATTGCAGTAAACGTTTTGATAATTTACACAGCACGTAATTGTACAGAAACATATTTAGTGCTGTCAATATTTCTTTTACTGGTAAGAGTGGGTGTCTCATTCTCGCAATATTTGCAAAAACTTGAGAAAAAAAAATTTTGCTGTAAAAAAAAATGAGACATGATTGGAAAAATCTGACTACATATTCGTGATCAGCGTATCAAAGTTATATAAGACGTATATAAATAATGTCATCTGGCAAACTGTCACAGACCAGTGTTAGTAGCAGTATTAATAGTAGTAATAGTGGTAGTAATAATAGTAGTAGTTGTTGTAGTAGTAGTATTGATAATGGTAGTATGTAGTTTGTTACATTCTTATGTATAGACATAGAAGTGGCAGTCATCTTGGAAGTACTGATAGGGGCCCATCAGTTGTTGTTGTGATTGTTAGAGTAATAAAAACAAAGACACTGGTTGTAATGTTTATTGAAAGCACATAAGTTGATGAGGTTATATTAAAAGACAAAACAAAAAGCTGCCACCATTTTTCTTTAAATTTCTTGTACTTTTTACATTTTAGAGTTGAATGGGTTGAAATCATTGAGCCCCGTTCAGGGGATCCTATGTTTGCTAACCTAAAAACAGGGCAGTGTTTGTGGGAACCACCACCTGGGACCAAAGTGTAAGTATATGTATTACTCATTAATATTATTCAAATATGTAATGTTTGAAGCAGGTTGGTATGTAGTGGCCTTAGGATAATCATTATCATATCATATTCAACATTATTGGCACAAAGCTCAGGTTGAATAAAATGTAACAAATAATAAGGAGTACTTTTATTCTTTGAGAAAGTCTGTAATGTCAATGCAGTAGTGGCCAGGTGGTTAAATCAACAGATTACCATACAGCAGGTTTGCCATTTGAACTCAGGCCACTACCTGGAAGTACTGAATCAAATTTGTTTCTCTCGTATAAGTGGCATACTACTAAGTTTGAACATGCTTTTGGAGATAGAATTATTTGTTTATTGGCCTACTTCACATATCTATTTCATGAGTTGGCATTCAGTTAAACTTTATTCTAATATATTAGTACAGTAGTAGCCGAGTGGTTGAATCAACAGATTACTATCCAATAGGTTTGCAGTTTGAATCTTGTCAATGCCTCTGAAAATACTGCACGCAATTTGTTTCTCAGTTGTAAATGGTGTTCAACTAAGTTTGTGCATATTTTTGGTAATAAAATTGGAAGAGGGAAAAATTCATAAAGTAAAATGATAAAAAAGTACAAAGAAAAAAGATTATTAAATAAGAAAAGTAGCACTCTGTGGTAAAGTGGATTCAAAGCCTTGTCTAGTAATTTAAGTTAATAACACTAACTGGGATTTTATAGACAAAAAAAGTAGAATACTTTAGCATGTGACCTGCAACCAAGGTAATTTTTGTGTTGTTATGCATGGGAAAGTGAAAGCTACCATGTTCAGGGAAAGATGAAGACCTGAAAGAATATGGATAAATGGGATCAGAGGAGGTTATCTGGAAAAATTAAAGAGTAATTTAGTAAGAACAGCCACTGATAGAAAAGAATGTAAATCGGAAGTTAAAAATTGGGGACATTAGCTAGTAATTATAGACTGATGGCTTGTCTACTGTTGATGTGGAAGCTGCTCTCTGGAATCTTTGCTAAAAAGATCTATGGTCATCTTTTAAATAACAGTCTACTTCCTGAGGAACAGAAGGGATGCAGGAAGAAGTCATGTGGCACGAAAGATCAATTGTTGGTTGATAAGGCAATTTTGCACGAGGTCAAGGCTATGAAGGGAAACCTTAGCATGTGCTGGATTGATTACAAGAAGACATATGATATGGTCCGTTACAGTTGGATTTTGGAGATGCTGGACATGGTTGGAGTTGCAGAGAATGGGCTGAGTTTGCTGAAAGGAAGTATGGCTGAATGGAAGATGGTGCTGATGGCAAATAACGAGGTGCTTGGTGAAGTTAACATATTCCAAGGAATATTCCAAAGTGACTTCCTTTCCCCTTTGATCTTTGTTATTGCAATGATCCTGCTGAGTATTTTACTCAACAGATAGCAGCTTGGATATTTCTTCAGTGACAGTAGGGTGTTGGTCAATCATTTATTGTTCATGGACAATTTGAATCTGTTTGGGTGGAGTAAATGAGAGTTGGAGGCATTGGTCAAGGTGGTGAGGGTTTACTTTTGGGACATTGGGATGGAGTTTGGGTTGGAGAAGTGTGCTGTTTTGGAAATTAAATGAGGTGAAAGGGCTGAATGTGAGGCAATCTAGCTACCAAGTGGGGAGTTGATGAAGATGGGTACAAGTACCTGGGAGTGCTAGAAGGGATGAAGATCATGCAGAAGATGAAGGAGAAAATTGGGAATGAGTACGTACAACATGTGAAGTTGCTGGCAAAGTCGAGGTTGTATGCTGAGAACTTGATTTGCTGTATCAATGCATGGACAGTTAGTGTTGTCCAATACAGCTCTGGAATACTGGATTGGTGTGATGCTGAGCTGCGCAAACTTGATACCAAGACAAGGAAGATTTTAACAATGAATCGTGCTTTCCATACGAATAGTAGTGCAGATCATCTGTACATTAGAAGAAAGGATGGAAGTTCTTGATCAGCATTGAAGATTGTGTGAGGCAGGAAGAGTTAGAATTAGAAGAGTCTGTACATGCTATAGAAGAGATGATTTTGGAACAGGTGGCTGAAATGATTATGCTTGGAAGGGAGATAAAGAAGCATTACAAGATAAGAGTGGATGAGGAGAGAAAGGAGAGATTGATGGAGAAGGCTCTGCATGGTAGGTTCTTTTGGGAGATGGATGAAAATGCAACAGAGAGATCAGTACAGTGGGTTAAGGGTGGTTTCCTTGCAAAAAGCACAGAGGCATTTGTGTTTGCTGCTCAAGAGCAAGCATTGAGGATAAGGCTGGCACAGTTGAAGTGGGATGGTGGTGTTAGTCCTATGTGTCACATCTGCAGAATGGAATCTGAGTCAGTTTGGCATGTTGTGTGTGGGTGTAAGGTACTGGCTCAGAAGGAGTACAAGAGGCGACATGAAAGGATGGGATTGAGAATATATTGGGAGCTGTGCAAGAAGTATGGATTGAAATGTGCAGGGAAGTGGTTTGAAGAGGTGCCTGACAAAGTTAAAAAGAGTGAAGATGGTGGTAGGTATGAAGTTTGGTGGGATAGAATTAGTGGAGACAATGCACCAGGTGGAAAATAATTGTCCAGATGTTGTTGTTGTTGACCACACTGAGAAGAGATGGCTGGTTGTAGATTTTGCTTTGCCTTCTGATCGAAATGTGACAACTAAGGAAGAAGAAAAAGTCACTAAGTATTCTCCCTTGGCTGTCAAAGGCAAAATTAGGAATGTGGAGACGAAGAATAGATACAGGGGTGTTTTGGCCTTTTTGCTTAATTTTTGGTTGGCATATGACAGATCACGCTCCTTGTAAAAGGGGCTGCAGTAGATGATTTTCAAAGCTGCTCCCTCCTGTTTGATAAGTGCAATGAAAGGATGATATTGCATTGTAAAAATAAAGCAGTGTAAAATGTATATATTTGGGTAATGATTATTGGGATAAGTACAGGGGAAATGGTGTCAATGTATATAAAAATGAAGTTCTTAATCAGTTCTTAATCTTTATCTTCTACAAACAAGAGCATTTCATAAGCACTGCCACTACCAATTTTAACATCAGTGTTAAAAATTATTTGCAGGGCTCTTGGTTTCACTTTAATTCTTTTTCTTTTCACTGCTTCCACATTACCATTTTTTGGAACTGCAGCTTTACTTTTTTTGCTTATAATCCACCACAAAATGGTGAAGTATTTCTCTTTGCTCATTTACTCTCCACCTTTTGTCATTTGCTTAAATAAGCAGCAGGTTTTCCATTGTGTATCTAAGTTGCTCAGTTGTAAGTCACTTAAAAAAAGCACCATCAAACGGAACTCCCTTTCAACATCTCAATTTAAGCCTGCTACACAAGCTATCAATTCAATCAAGAAACCAAGATTTGGAATTTCTAAGTTTATGATTTTTTTTTTTATACAAGGTCTTGGGCTGTTTCGAAAATTCTAGCATCTGACACCTGACAAATCCACTGCATCTTTTCCACTACAGATACAACTCTCTTTTGCAAATCTTTGCTGCTAAGAAGGGTACTCGAAAACTGTTGAACAAAATGCATGTTTTAGAGATGCCATAATCTGATTGATTATTACTAAGGATCATAAATGAACATTGGCATTATTAATTTGTGTATGTTGTTCAGGAAATATTTCACAAAGGAGTTTCTTAAGACATATGACTGCAGCAGGTTATGATTCATGGTCTCTGTTGCTATATTTCATTCCAGAAATCTCAACTGTGATGTTTTTGTGATTATTTGGGCTATTTTGCTCATGTAGCAAATCTCGTACACCACCATAAACTTGGAATGAAATTCATTCACCCAAATACTATACTTGGTCTCAATATGTGTGAACAGTGACTGTTAATCACTGTTGTTGATGATGTCACTGAAGTAAATGATTAATTTGAAGGAAAAAATGGTCCTTGAAATTGATGGAATGTTTAACCAAGGAGTATGAAATTTAATGCACATGATCAACTCTTGGTGCATGGTGAGGTGCACACAAATGGCCACATGCCTCAAAAAACAAGGGGAGTTATGATATATCTTTTTCTTTAAATTGATCTTGTTTCCTGGTTTAATTACTGCAATAGCAGACCACTCCCAGTGGTCTTAGGTAACTTGGCATTACTTCTTCTCTTCTTCTTTATTTCATACCCAGTACCTTCTGAAGTGGTCTCACAGTTCAAAGCAAGCATAGTCTCTGCAGAACCTCTCAATTAAAATCCAATTCTAACATTTTTACTTGTTTTTCAAAATTCATTGCCACTGCTCCTAATGCTCCAATAATTACTGATATAACAACTACCTTCTTCAATTTCCATATTCTTGTGATTTATTATTTCAGGTCATTGTAATATGTGCATTTCTCTTCTTTCTTTTCTATATGAGTGTCAAATAGGCAAGATAAGTCTATCAACTTATAACTTTTGTCATTTACAGTGATGTTGGGCCTGTTATTATTATTATTATTATTATTATTATTATTATTATCATCATCATTATTATTATCATTATTATCATCATCATCATTGTATAACTTTGGTAGCAAATACATGCTCTGGGACATGTCAAAGGTTTCTGAAAAACAGTAAGCACTCAGTGACTGTCATACTTATTTGTTCCCATTTTAAATGTATTATTCATTTGTGCATGTTGCTCACCATGCTGCTCATCATAAAATTGATGTAATGAGCTAATATAAACTTGGGTCATAAGTTTTGTAAGGTAAGGTGTTTTAATTTTGTTTTTTAAAGTGGTTGCTCATTACTTGGTGTAAAGATCACAGCTACATAAAGTGCTATGTTGAATTTTTATATATTATTTTTCAATATTTGCATTAAGGAAGAGAGAGAGAGAGAGAGAGAGAGAGAGAGAGAGAGAGAGAGAGAGAGAGAGAGAGAGAGAGAGAGAGAGAGAGAGAGAGAGAGAGAGAGAGAGAGAGAGAGAGAGACANAATCTTTGCTGCTAAGAAGGGTACTCGAAAACTGTTGAACAAAATGCATGTTTTAGAGATGCCATAATCTGATTGATTATTACTAAGGATCATAAATGAACATTGGCATTATTAATTTGTGTATGTTGTTCAGGAAATATTTCACAAAGGAGTTTCTTAAGACATATGACTGCAGCAGGTTATGATTCATGGTCTCTGTTGCTATATTTCATTCCAGAAATCTCAACTGTGATGTTTTTGTGATTATTTGGGCTATTTTGCTCATGTAGCAAATCTCGTACACCACCATAAACTTGGAATGAAATTCATTCACCCAAATACTATACTTGGTCTCAATATGTGTGAACAGTGACTGTTAATCACTGTTGTTGATGATGTCACTGAAGTAAATGATTAATTTGAAGGAAAAAATGGTCCTTGAAATTGATGGAATGTTTAACCAAGGAGTATGAAATTTAATGCACATGATCAACTCTTGGTGCATGGTGAGGTGCACACAAATGGCCACATGCCTCAAAAAACAAGGGGAGTTATGATATATCTTTTTCTTTAAATTGATCTTGTTTCCTGGTTTAATTACTGCAATAGCAGACCACTCCCAGTGGTCTTAGGTAACTTGGCATTACTTCTTCTCTTCTTCTTTATTTCATACCCAGTACCTTCTGAAGTGGTCTCACAGTTCAAAGCAAGCATAGTCTCTGCAGAACCTCTCAATTAAAATCCAATTCTAACATTTTTACTTGTTTTTCAAAATTCATTGCCACTGCTCCTAATGCTCCAATAATTACTGATATAACAACTACCTTCTTCAATTTCCATATTCTTGTGATTTATTATTTCAGGTCATTGTAATATGTGCATTTCTCTTCTTTCTTTTCTATATGAGTGTCAAATAGGCAAGATAAGTCTATCAACTTATAACTTTTGTCATTTACAGTGATGTTGGGCCTGTTATTATTATTATTATTATTATTATTATTATTATTATCATCATCATTATTATTATCATTATTATCATCATCATCATTGTATAACTTTGGTAGCAAATACATGCTCTGGGACATGTCAAAGGTTTCTGAAAAACAGTAAGCACTCAGTGACTGTCATACTTATTTGTTCCCATTTTAAATGTATTATTCATTTGTGCATGTTGCTCACCATGCTGCTCATCATAAAATTGATGTAATGAGCTAATATAAACTTGGGTCATAAGTTTTGTAAGGTAAGGTGTTTTAATTTTGTTTTTTAAAGTGGTTGCTCATTACTTGGTGTAAAGATCACAGCTACATAAAGTGCTATGTTGAATTTTTATATATTATTTTTCAATATTTGCATTAAGGAAGAGAGAGAGAGAGAGAGAGAGAGAGAGAGAGAGAGAGAGAGAGAGAGAGAGAGAGAGAGAGAGAGAGACAGAGAGACAGAGAGAGAGAGAGAGAGAGAGAGAGAGACAGAGAAACTCCACATGATGAGTCATCAAAGTTATAGTATAATTTTAGTCACACAGACATAATTAGCCATTGGTGATAGTGATTTTTTTCAGTGGTTGATTGATACATTTGACCACTTGTTAAGGTTTGTAATGATTGTTGCATAACCATTTTGACTGAAAGGTTAAACTTGATGAAAAAAATACCAATGCACTATGTTTGATCACTCATTAATACAACAGGAAATAACACAGAAAAGATGAATGCTTTAAAAACCTTAGTAGAACAATAATTGAGTAAAATTAACACAATGATGAAGTGGTAGATCGATAAGGTCATTATTTAGAAATATTAAGAATGGCTGTGGCTTTATGAATGACCTTATAAAAAGTAAGTTAAGAGCTATTTTACTTAGTTATTTTGATCCCTGTTCCTAGTAGAACACGTAGCATTTAGCTCTCACAATTCAATTTTCATATCAGCATTGAATTTTTGTTCAGGAGCTTGTTTAGAGAAATCGAAAAAAGAGTTTGGCAGTTTGCAAAACAATGAAGGAAAATTTTCTTGCAGACTTTCAATAACATAGGCATCTTTCTGAGTGTAACACCAGTATTGTCTATCAAACCTTGCTCATTGCTCTACCTCAGCTACAGCAAAGTAAGTTGAAAAATGTGATAGAGACAAGAGTGAGACACCACAACACAAATTATATATTGAAGACAGAGAGAAAGTACAACACAGTGAAATTTAACACATTGAACCAAACAGCCAAAACAAAGCAACTTCTGAGAGCAATGTTATATATGGATAAAACAACATACACTAAAGTAATAAGCAGGTACAGTGAAATGTTTTTTGATGAAAAGCTGCAGAATGTCAACGTGGAACATGGTTTTAGAGACCAAGTTAGGAAAAGAATATAACGTTTGACTTTGCTAGGGTGAAATCTGAAAAAGGTAAGTTATATGAAAGTTGCAGAATCCTTAACTTGACATAAAAAGAAGCCTCTTCTTTAATCCAACCCTTGTTAAGAGATTAAAATTCTCAGTGGGTTTTCTATGGAATTCAAAGACATGTTTTCCAATATAAAGTAAGAGTTATTCACTTGACATAGTTGTAGCCACATGACCTAGCAATAGAACCTAAACTAGTTATAGCCTGCTGAGGGGTGCCAGAAACAATTTTTGGTGATGGGAGTGGCTTTCCAAATAGGACACCTAATAGATTATTTCGGCTACTGTGTCGTTGCCAAGCTGCTACAATATAATGAGGTTTTTTTTATCAATATTTATGGTTTAGCAAAGCCTTCTAAAATATAAATATCCCTTTTGTTGATTTTTTGTAAGCAGGCTTCTTGAAATATAGTAGGATTGTAATTTTTACCAATAGCATTTACTGGTTCCTGGGCCCCAGACTTAACCATATCTAAGTGCCTATTGAGATTCAGGTGATCTCAAACTATATCCATTAAAACCAACCAGAGAAGTGTTTGAAGTGGATAAAATATATTTCTTTTGACTTTTTATATGTATGTATATTTTATACATGTTGTTGTTTTATAATGTATATTATAAAAATAATTTTTATACAAATATGCTAAATCATATATTGTAAAAATGACGTTAAAAACTAAAAAAAAAATATATATATATTGTAAATTTTTTACCAGTCTTCTTCCCTCCCTTTATCTAAACATTTAGATTTTTTCCTGTGTAGTTTATATATATATATATATATATGTGTGTGTGTGTGTGTGTGTGTGTGTGTGTGTGTGTGCAGGATCTCGTCAGTGCTTTTCCTTGACAGTATGTCTTATTCATGCAGTTTAATACAAAAAAAGCAAATGGCTTTTTGATAACTGGCATGTATTTTGATTTTTTTTGTCCAGAAAAAAGACGAATGACAACCAATGGTGGGAACTTTATGACCCTAACACAAGGCGATATTATTACTACAATGCCACAACTCACAAAACAGTGTGGAGAAAACCAAAGGATGGTGATATTATTTCTTTAGCAAAATTACAGGTATGAGGAAAAGCTGAATATTAACAAACATTTGCTTTTAATTAGAGATATAATAAATGCCTTACCTTCTTACAGGCCGTATATTTTGTATAAAATCGCAATTTTTTTCCAAGTTTGAACGGAATTGAATATCTCTGTTAAAGACCGATATCGGCCGGAATTTAATTTTTCTATTTGAACATAAGACAAGACTTTTAGTTTTCACAGTTTTAGACAAGGAAAAGCGATAACTTTTTGGCTTTTTGTTCTTTTAAAAATCAGACGCAATAAGCGCTTTTCTGCCCTCATCCTAAAGCTTTCACTCGGAGTTGCCGAAGTCCTCGTCAACTTTTTCACAAATGTTTTTTCCATTCTTTTTCCTTTAAGGCTCAGGGGTATGCCCCCAGATAGATGATGGATAGGGGTCTGGAATGAATCAAGGAAAATCAATGAGTCCCAGTGAATTATCATATTTAGATTAATCTGAATAAGTTTTGTTACATTTTACTGATACTGGTACCATGAAAAAAAAGCATTTCTGACGTCTTTTCTTTTCTTGTATCTCATAATCAAGGCAAAACTCACTTATGAGGGGATTAAGGTAGAGGATATAAAAAAACCTAGTGTTTTCAATCAGAAACCTATTGACTAAAATGTATTTATTTATGGAGACAAGGGATCAACACTTGTTGTTTACAAAATTTTTCGAGTTTACACTCATCGTCAGGTAATCTAAAACAAACCGCAAAACACTTATGACATTCAAATATGACAAAAGACATTGTGTACAGAGACTAACAACTAACAACTAATTCTGCTGTATCTGTATGCATAAAGTTGCATTTCTTGCGGAATTTTGCAAGAACTGGCTATTTTACGCTCGTTAGTTAGGTCACGTGTTCAGTTCGTGTGCGTAAATTAAGTACGGTCTTTATTGTCTGGTTTCAAGGTAGATAGAAAAATTTAATATTCCAGGGTAGTGCCTAAAAATTGGTTATTTTTGCCCGCTCCAGTAGGAGGCTGATGTACATTTTACTTCGGCGACCAGCATCTTTAATTAGTTTCAGGTGGATTGTTTTAAATACACGTCATAAGACCATATTTGTAGTTTTATGTTCAAATAATACATACAGTGAGATTAAGAATTAGAAAGAGAATGGTTCAAAGAAAAGTAAAGGTGAAATTAGGGTATCCCCACTGTTCGTTGACGTTACAATGGTACTCTCACGACAAAAGAAACGGCAGGATTCGTTAAAATTCTAAGTACAGCCAAGGAGAGATGACGAAGCTCAATAGTTTAAGAATGATAATTATGGACAGAAATAGAAATAGTACAGAAGTAGTACCGTGTTGGTACACACAAAGCTTGGGATTATTGGCTATTATTAAATCCACCAGAATCTTTACTGTGTAATAAACAGAGTCTTACCTTACTTTACCTTAATCCTCTCCGTGCCAGGAGCCACATAAGGCTCCGACATCACTCCTCCGCTTGGATCGGACTGCAGCTGCACGGCCTATTGCGTTCCACGTGCTGCAACCTGCTTTGTTGCGCTGCATCTCAAGCATTCTGCGCCACGTTGTTTTCGGCCGACCTCTTTTCCTTCTTCCCTCTGGTGTTCATCCGAGGGCAACAGCACAGTCGTCTAACGGGTCTTTCATTAACATGTGTCCTATTCAATTTACCCGCTTTCGTCCATCTGGACTCGCTGATTCCAAGGGTGTCCAATATGTTCTGTAACTATTCGTCTCGCTTGCGATCTGTGCTGCTACTCCACTCATAGATCTTACATTCCAATGCCCGATGTTAATGGGGTTTTTTTGGGGGGGGGGGTAGGTAGGTTTTTATACATACATACATACATACATACATACATACATACATACACACACAGACACACAGACACAAGCACACACACACACACACACACACACACATATATATATATATATAATCATGCTAAATTGAAAACATAACCATGAAAACGCGCTTCTTATGCAAACTATCTGCAGGGAAACCCAGAAACAAATCAAATTTGCTTCAGGTCAACGCTGGAGCCCTCCATAACTATCCTGCCAATCTTGTTATAATACAAAACTGTCAGAGGTGAGCTGCTAATCGCTTGTCTCGCTTACCCAGTTTTGTATTTAAACAATCCACGTTTGAATGCAGTTTTCCTGTCAGATTAAAGGTGACCGTTTTTATGTAAGGATTTTTTAACCCTGCAAAGTAAAGGTTTGATAGACAATACTGGTGTTACACTCAGAAAGACGCCTATGTTATTGAAAGTCTTCAAGCAAATTTTCCTTCTTTGTTTTGCAAGCTGCTAAACTCATATTTTTTTTCGATTTCTCTAAACAACCTCCTGAACAAAAGTTCAATGCTGATACTTTTGTATTGTGAGAGCTAAATGTTACAAAAATCAATTCATAAAAAGTCTTGTAGCCTAGCACTCACTTCGACACACACACACACACACACACACACACACACACACACACACACTCTCTCTCTCTCTCTCTCTCTCTCTCTCTCTCTCTCT
>RDPX01000015.1:3730148-3783754 GCA_003991215.1 Morbakka virulenta
GCTTGTTGTCTTGCTCTCTCTTTGTCGCTCTCTCTCTCTTTCTCTCTCTCTCTCTCTCTCTGTCTCTTTCTCTTTCTCTTGTTCTTTCTCTCTCTCTCTCGCTCTCTCTCTCTCTCTCTCTCTCTCTCTCTCTCTCTCTCTCTCTCTCTCTCTCTCTCTCTCTCTCTCTCTCTCTCTCTCTGTGTCTCTCTGTCGCTCTCTCTCTCTGTCTCTCTCTCTCTCTCTGTCTCTCTCTCTCTGTCTCTCTCTCTGTCTGTCTGTCTCTCTCTGTCTGTCTCTCTCTCTCTCTCTCTTAAAAACCAATACCGTAAAACTCCAAATTGAATGGCAATCTTTCTTCTTAAATATTGAGACCAGAAAGAAGGGGGCTCATTAGAAAGTAGTATTTTTTCAAAAAAAGGCGTTTTCGTATACTCAATACAATTCAGTACGTAACATATTTGAAAATAAGCGAGATATATTGAATGATATATGATTCATTTATATTCGAATGATAACAGCGGTTCGTTAACTAATGTTAACGAACACAATTTTTATGTTACCAGTTGAAGAGGCGAGCTGTATTGTGTTAGCTATAACGTCTCGTTATGGGGTCTGTTAAAAATAGACTTGAGTCAAAGATCCCAATTGATTTTAGTTTATGGTAGAGAAATAATAGTTCGCGGAAGTTACGTAAAGTAATATTTATTGGTTGTAAAGTAATGGGATATTTTGTTTATAGAATGATATCAAACTGTTTTCAAAAATATTGTTACTAAAGCAGCAGCTTCGATTGTGATTAGTAAAGCAAGTGATCACGTGCATTTGTATAACGATGGATGTGTGCTTACCAGTACATAGGGAAAAAAACTTTACTTTTATTTCAATTTAGGTTAATTCAATCATTAATTAAGATGTCTGTTAATTATAACTACGGTTTGTTATTGTTTAAGGTGATAAAACCCTTTATTTTGTTATTATTATTGTTGTTTTTGTTGTTGTTATTGCTAATATTTTTGTATTTTGCATATTATTACTGTGCACAAACTTGACAAAATTCGTCAAGCAGTTGAGATGCAGGTACTAGTATCTCGGTCTTTAGGTATTTTAGACAAACTGCTGGTAAGATTTTGTTCTTTGTATTGAGTTTGGTCAATTGTCATGTACAGGTATCTTTATTTAATAGCCCATCGGGTAAATTGATTTGTATGGTATTTAGTGGCACTATTTCAATACAATGCATTGAAAGATTGCATGCTGACTGCTGTTTAGTAGACATTGCGATTAAAGCTGTCTTTTGATTTGTATTTCTTACGCGGTGAACCGCAATATAATGGTCGGTTCTGAAAAGACCAGGGATTACTACATACACACGAGGCTATGTTTATTATCGTGCCACATTTTAGATAAGTCATATTAGAGGCACCACAGGGCTGATATAGACTGCCATTTCTAACACTAGTTTGTGATCTCTGTTTGATTTATTAAAGCAGGTGTTAAACAGAGTTCTAAAATGTTGATTTTATATTTGGTTGATATAAGTTTTCCGAAACCTATCAGGAGACGACATTTTTAGTTCTTAAGGTATAAATAGACACAGAAAGTTGACCTAACAGAGTGAAAGAAAAAAGAGTTGACAGACTTATAATAAATTACCTCTATTGCCACAATCGATGAGCAGCTAACAACAGACATGTCAAAACTGCCTTAGCCACCCCACCCCCCTCCCGATGAAGAGATGTACAGACTTATGATTGGCTATGCCTATAAGAGATCTGGCACGTAAAAAAGAGTATTGTAGGTATGCAATTATCTACTAGATATACTGCCTTCCTACCCAGAGTTATTGTTTAGAGTTGGGAAACATACATAGCTTTAGAGAATAATTTTTATCGAAATATTCAAAGGCCTAATTGTTAAGATAAAAGTTCTTAAAAGTAAGGTAGAACTCAGTGAGTTTGCGTGACCTAAAAAGAATAGTTGCGTAGACGAATGGCAGAAGATAAGATGTAGAAAGTTCCCCCCCCCCTCCCCATTCTGTATTTTACAAAGATAGAAAGACATCGAAAGAGTGCCTTGTCAGATACCTGTTTGTGAGACGATGGTTCTCTATTTTTGTTTGACGTGATAAGGTTAAAGGTTTAACAAACCTGGTTACCCATTGGTATATAAGTAAAGAATATAGCCCAGTTTTATTATCGTAACAGCAGCTGCAGTAAACAGAAATAATTCGACAAATGATGTGGTTTTGTGTTGAATAGTATTATTATTGTATGTATTGAATAGTTAAAATTCTTAATATTCAATGGAGGAATTTGTTGTCAGGGACAAAATAAAAGCATACTGCTTTGAAAAATAATAGAAAAATAAGAAAGAAAATTGACATAGGATCCAAGGAACATTATTTTCTGTTCCATTCAAGTAGGAAATGTGTAAGACAGTATGTTTTGCTTCGCCAAGAATGACTTAACTATTAAGTTTTTTTGAAATGTATTTATGCGCAGTGATGATAGCTGGTAGTGAGATCTACGGGCCAGGAAAATAAATAGAATCAGGCGAATAGTACAGATTCAACGTGTCAAGAAAAAAATTTCCAAAACTAGATTAAGATGGTTTAGTCCTGTGATTAGGAACAAGCCTTGCATTGGGGCAATTATTATTTAAAGGCACCCATCCCTAGTAAGTATTATTTCTAAAGATGAGGCCAAATGTGTTGCAATGTATTATTTTTCTATTTTCTTAAATTCCGCGTCTTCACTGTAATGGAAAACAAAGTATAAAGAGTAAGTCCGTTGCTCATTTTCTTTACGAAGTTCTTTTGGCAGTCCAGTCCAAGTGTGACTACATTTCTTACATTTCTATTCGATGCGGGATCAGCAACGACAGCTGTATCAATGGCTTTTATCGGTGCGATACACGTTGGTACAAACTATTTAAAGATAACAGAACTGTCAATACAAAACTTTGTTTAAAGAACCAAGTATCTATGTGCTTTAATGGCAGTGAGCGAAAATGGTCAAACGAAAAGCGATAAAACAAATGACTATGCAATGCCTCCACGTTATTTGAATTTTTTTTTTATACATACACTAAGACAATGCCGATCCCTGAATAAAACTAAGCCGATGACAAGGCGATCTGATGTCATCATTTTTGCCACCAACCACAGCCCTTTGATACAAAGAGAAGACTCGAATCTTTTTAAGCAAAAGAGCCTGTTATTTTAGTTTTAAATATACCGTTTTAAAAGATCTGCGTTTTTCCACAGTAATTAATTGAAATGTTTTGCGCGTATAAAGCCAAACAGTATTTTTCATATTATTGCTATCAGTACTTATACACACACTCTCATACACACACTCTCATACACACACTCAGTCACCCTCACACACATACATGCACACACTTTCTACTTCAACTACTTCTGCTACTACTTCTACTACTACTACTACTACTACTACTACTACTACTACTACTACTACTACTACTACTACTACTACTACTACTACTACTACTACTATTACTACTACTACTACTACTACTACTACTACTACTACTATTACTACTACTACTATTACTACTACTACTACTACTACTACTACTTATTATTATTATTATAATTATTATTATTATTATTATTATTATTGTTATTGAGTGGTGGAGCAATACGAGCCTGTNACTACTACTACTATTACTACTACTACTACTACTACTACTACTACTACTACTACTACTACTACTACTACTACTACTACTACTACTACTACTACTACTACTACTACTACTACTACTACTATTACTACTACTACTATTACTACTACTACTACTACTACTACTACTTATTATTATTATTATTATAATTATTATTATTATTATTATTATTATTGTTATTGAGTGGTGGAGCAATACGAGCCTGTGGGGGACTCAGGGGTAGAAACCCCAGCAAACCCATCCGACTGTAAGCCCGATAAAGGTAAGTTGGGTGCATGCGTCACACCTAAGTGTGTGTGGTAAATTGATGTTAATAAAGATACAACACATGACCGTGCAGGTGGGGCCTGGTTAGGTTTCCCAGTTTAGGTGACCCATTCTGCTTGAAATGGTCTCCGTAGCGAGCCTTCACCCAAGACCTTAGGACTAAGTAACAAGTGCGAACTCGGTACTCAGCCCTTTAGAACCTGAGATCCACGCTCACGACACCTAGATATGATGCTCCCCCCACTGCTCTCGCCCGTTAAACAGAAATGCGTGATGTGTCAGCCCTTTCGGGACATGCACAACTGCTTAAGGTCATGCAACTGACTGACAAGTCTGCGGTTTTTGCGGGAATGTTTGATCTAGCCCATTCATAATTACCAGGCAAAACTAGTTCGTGTACCCCACCAATCAATTAAGATGAGAGGTCATTATTATTATTTATTATTATTACTACTACTACTACTACTACTACTACTACTACTACTACTACTACTACTACTACTACTACTACTACTACTACTACTACTACTACTACTACTACTACTACTACTACTACTTGCACATCCATTTAAAGAAGACTAGTTTGAATTAGCATTTTAAGTCATTGTCAAAGGCTGTCTTACAAAAGGTAATATTCTGAAGTGACATTTCTGTAGAAAAATAACGTACCGCCAGAACGCGGTATAACTGAAGTATTTCCTGGCGTCAGTGCTATTTTCAAACAAAAGGGGTAAAATATTTATTCGATTCTCAAGTGATTTTTTGAAGGGTGATAGAAGAATTGTTCCAGTTGACAGATGATGTAGAACAAGAGATTAAGAAGTTATTAAATGCACAGATGGTTTCATTTTGATTTACAATATAACTGATTATCATGCTTTTGTCGTTTTCAGAACAAAAACACGAATATTTTGAGAGTACTTAGCTTCTTATTGATTGTCAGTTTGTTTTCCCCTTTTGTTTTCATTTAACACCACCTTTATTTTTACGTACTGCATATTAATAGGTAGTAGCTAATCCTTGTATTTGATTACCTTTCAGCCAAGCCGGGTAGTGGAATTTATTTGGCGGTTTTGGTACCAAAGAGCCAATTGTTTGACTTTTAAATCTCTCAGCCACTCGTAGAGAAACTCGTGCACAAGCTGTTGTGGGTGCCAGAATTTGGATTTTTTAACTCTTTGCTGGTATCATAGCCCCACTGAATGTTCTTCTCTACTTCTTCTTTATGGCTTCTGGCCCCGCATTGGATGGTCAGCTGCCCGGGCCTTCCGCCTCCAGGTTTCTCTTTACAGGGTCTCTTCCAGATGAACGTCGAAGTAGCTCATATCCTCTTTCACATCATCTCCCCATCGCATCTTTGGTCTTGCTGTCGGCCTTCTTCCTTCAAAGCCCCACTGAATAAACCCTTAATATTGGAGGATAAATTGACATTTTTTCCGTTTTCCATATCTTCAGTTTGCGTGTAATCGGACGTGAATTTTTATTGCCTTTGGTATTATAAATGTGGCGATTAACTTTTGTTGGACTAAGAAACTTTTTAAAGATCGCCTTGTCCCAAAACTAGGCTTACGTCATTATTGTATGTGTTTTTAGTTGTTTTGTAACTCCTCACGCCAGAAAAGTATAACAAACCACCATTATGATCACGTACAGAAAGTTGTAGCTTTGTTTGTTAATAAGGTGGACACCTTATGTAAGGAATTTTTTGGTCGCACAGATCAGGGTGTCAGTTGGTAACTAGATTCTTTGTCACGTTTTCTTTGATTTTATTAAATCCCTCTTGCCCATTTCTTGCAATATTTTTGAAGTAACTATTCTGAATATTATCCTTATTTTTCTTTGTAACCATTAGTAATTCCAAGTAGGTGTTTTGGCCTATGCATGGGTGTGTGAAATCTGGTATTCCTTTGTACTGATAGAAATTGCATTTTAACTCGTCACCTTTCATGTTACGATTGTTGCAATGCCTCGTGTAAAACACTTAAGTCGTTTAAAAGGTCTAAGGTTAAACAGGAAAGAGGTAAAGAAGTCTGAAAAATCACATTTTAGCAGTGCAGCACTCCAGTGGATATGTATAGATGTATATTATATGTGTATATATAAGATGCCTTGTGCCAGCATAAATATAAATAGTGCCAGTTTGTGGGAATAAGGAAGAAATAGAGGAAAAAACAAGAAATGAAGGACAGAAAGAGGAAGTGAAGGATAAGAACAACCAATACACGAGTCTTGGGCTTTTCCAACCAAATCTGACCACAGGCATATCGGGTTTCCATTCTCAGCATCAAGTGGTAGTTCATAGAAACCCAGAACTTTCCTCCGACATTTTATTTCTGTCAGTGCTACTCTTTATAACTTCGAATTATATTACTGTATTTAGACGTCGTTTGCATTACTGTTTACAATTAATTACTTATTTTAGCTTCAGGTAGTTATTTTACTGTAGCATGGCCATATTTAAAGGAGTGGTTATTATCACTTCTTTGGATAAAATAGGCATGTCAAACCAGGTGCACTTAAGACGATCTATTGAACTTCCTTGACTACTGAATTTGTTTTCTTTATTGTTTGTAGCAAATTAAGGCAAGAGATGCAAGGAAAGTATCAGAAGATGGTTTGGCAAGAAATACAAGTCGTAAAGGACGAAGTGGTTCGAAATCAAGCGGAATAGGGGATGCGTTAGGTTCGAGCGGACGTAGTTTACCGAAATACGAGAATGTAGATATTAGTACAAATATGAAAAATGACTTGCGCCTTATCGATAGTTGTGACGTTGACACCGATGTTAAATTTGTACCGCAGTCTGAACCAATGAAACGAAAAGTTTCACGCAGTTCTTCGCTAGGGGAGCCCGATTCGGTAACATTTACACGCGGGCCTTCAAAATCAAAATCAATGAAGGAGGGTTATAGACAAAGGGTACCCTCCAAAGATGATTTACAGATTTTGACTAAGGGAGGGGTCATTGTTCAACCTAGTCGTGCGCCACCGAAACCTCCGAGACAATCTACCACTACAGGAAATTCTACAAACGATAAAAAGATTAATACGATGTGTAACGATTTACACGTTTATGACACCCCCGAAGAAGTGGAGCGGAATGGTACCGAGCATATGGATACCGAAGACAATCTCCAAAAATGGTCATGTGGTTTAAACGGATCATCGGCAAATAACAAGGTATTAGTTTAATTAATGACGTGAAATTATCTTAAATAAATGCCCCATGTTGATTTAAATTTTAATCAATTTCACCTTCATGCAGTTTTCACCGCCAACCAGACACGGTCACATCGCACTTTAAGTTATATATGGATAACGTATCTGTATTATTGTAGCCCCAAACCTATAACTTTGTGGCACACGTCTGGTATGTACGTATTTGGGTGTAGGTTTGCATATCCCGATCCACCAAATGTAAACCGATTGTTGTAAATTTTGGCGGTTCTGATTTGTTGCAACATAAAAAACTAAGTGCTGCTTTTTTGTTGGGCAACTTATAGATTTGAAGAAAGCAATAACATGGTAAGATATGTTCTAGAAGTTGTATTTCGATCATTCAACTAAATCTTTAGCTTTGTAGAATCGTACTCGTGAAACAGTCCTTTTTAGCATGCTCTTTAGCGTGGCTGGTAGGTTTTCAGTTTATAATTACTATAATTTGACTGGTTCGTATATTTCCTATAATTCGTATTAAGCAGTGTCACAATATCCCTTGGATTGGCGTTGAATTCACAGAGAGAGAGAGAGAGAGAGAGAGAGAGAGAGAGAGAGAGAGAGAGAGAGAAAGAGAGAGAGAGAGAAAGATATATATATATATATATATATATATATAGAAAGAGAGAGACAGACAGACAGACAGACAGTCAATCAGTCAGACAGACAGACAGACAGACAGAAAGACAGAGTGAGAGTGGATTTTATGGCATTTTTAATTTTTTTCTGATCCTTTTTTCAATGTTGTGTATTACAGTCAAAAACAATAGAGCGACCTTCACGTCCAGCACCACTTGCTCCACAAGGTTCATCTCAGACGTTAGAAATAAGGCGAAAGTTGCCAGATGTGGAACTTGTAGCAAAGAAGTCACAAATGAAGACGCAAATTTTAAGCCGAAGTCCGCCCACTCCGCCCTGGTCTGACTCCTCAACAGAACAGAAAGCAATGGAGCCTGATTTGGGACGGGAGACACCGAAATCACCTTTTAGTCAGATGATGGCTGAAGTCGAGGAGTACAATAAAGCCAATCCGTCACCATCTGGTATTATTACAGAGCATAAGGAAGATATAAGGTAACGTTAACATATGTCGCAAGAGAACTTCCATCCGAATTATTCAATGTAATACTATATATTTTTTAATATCTGAGAGGGAAAATGGAAGAAACATGCAAATGAGCCAAGGAACAAACACCTTTCTTTGGTATCCTATCAAGGCAGCTCTTGACCTTGCTCTTGGAATTCTTTCTATGCTAGATAAAGGTAGAATTCAAGAAAGGCATCATATGCCGTATATGGGCGCCCAAATTAGTTAATAGCAAAAGTGTGGAAAGTGTTTTGCTAATTAAAGCTTTAAGTACAGCCATCATAAACAGTACGGTTCTCTACAAAATCCTTTTATTTGTTTTATAGAATATGTAATACTTTCCCCTCGCTAACCAGAGATAGTTCATCTGCAGGACCGTTCATATTATTGAAGCTTATAAACATTTCACTATCAACTACAGACCGTATTCTTATCGACTGCTGGTTATCTTGATTTACCAGGGAATAGTTGGATACCTGGGGATTTTAACCGTTAAGTTTCTGTATTAGTATCTACTAAATTAAGAGGTAATAGAAATAGCAACAAGTATGGTTCGAGTGCTTTCTTATGGAAGGCGCCTGTCACCAGTTTTTTGCAGTATACAAGGTAACCCTAACCAACCCTAAAGAAAATAATGAAAACAAGTCAGTATCAGCAGAGTGAAGATATACAGCCAGAGATGTGCTGACACACTTCCAATTGCCGTGATCTTTGGTCAGCTACATAACATAAGGAGCACTATAAATTAAACTGGAAAGAAATTGGAAATGAAAATATATGTAAAAAGGACCATTTTCTAGAATCCTGGGCTGGATCGTGCAATATACCAGCATTATGTAGTTCTTCTTCTTCATCATGTGCCTTGTCTTGAACAGACATTGGCGATCATGGCTCTTCAATCAGATCTGTTCTCTGTCTGTCTTAGAAGGTCGCACTTGCTGTCTGTCTTTGACAACCACGAGTTCAGACCTCCGATTATCTAGTTAGGTTTTAGAATTGCACAATATCGAATACGGACGAAGGATTTTACTTAAATCTCAAAACAATTGGTGCTTTTTTTGGTCATTTTATACCAGTGGAATCTCAAAATTGCTTAAAAATCACATGAAACTGGTAGACACCACTTACATGCATATGCATCAGAATTTTCAGAGGGATCTTAAGGAGTTAAAAAAATTGACATTTTGGGGTACGTTGTGAAAAAAGTTCACACTTCTTCGTAGTGGGATGATGAACAAAGATCAATACAGTACCATAAATTAACAAACAAGCATCATTAGAATTCCTGTGTCCCAACTATCAGTACCATAGCAACAGATGTTGCCCACAAATTTTAATAGAAAAATCCCCATTCAAACTTTGCATACCAGCTGCTGACAAGCTCTACTAGTATTTGCCCATCCCAGTGATAATTTTTATTTTCCATTTAATAGCCCTTTAATTGCGCATTTAGTTAATAACGCTTCAAATAGAATTGTGTAATCATTTGTGTCAGCATTGTTATGTTACTTTCATTGTAAATTATTGGGAAATGAACGGTTATCGACTGGTTATAGAAAATCATTGAAATGGTTTTGTCCTAAAGAATGACCGGAGCGTTTTAATGCCGCTAGCTATACTTATATTTATTTAAACAGGAATTCCGACATACTTGCTTTAATGTGGACGATGCTTTAATGTGGGTCATGCTTTATCGTCTGGATACTGTGGATTTTCAGACACAGTTGACCGAGGCTCTCCCCCCTCCCCCCTGGTGAAAGATATGGTTGCACGAAACCGGATTGGAATCACTATGTATCTGTCAAGGCCAGACTCACTACTATTTTTAGTTATTGGCGCTTATTCCAGACCAGATCATTTCGGCAGCCCTGTCGATTACTTGACTCCTCCATTCTTTACCCAGGCCCCAATTCTTGGACATCTCATCGTAATCATGGATCCAGGGCTAATCTTCCCACAGAAAGACAACCTCTCTTTCAATATCAGATCAACGGCTCCCAACATATACGGAGGACAAGGAAATTGTAAAGATAATATAATATTGATAGAGAGGATTTGGAATTATAGATAAATAAAAAATATGTGCACTATAGAATGGCAGCTCTAGTTTGAACTTGTAACTTTGATGACCATCTGTTTCACCAAGTGGGCAATTGGCGCTCGTTCCTAACCAGATCGATTTTGCGATTTAACCTTCCACTTGGCAAGCTCTTTAGTTAGTTTTTTTTTGTTCTCCCGTACAAAAATTTCATTCCTAAAAAACAACTTGGTATTTTATGATAGGTAGAACGTTAAACTGAACAATTAAAGATTGTTTTTGGTCAGGTTTTTCTGTTACACCACAGCTATTTGTGTGACCACAAAACATAATCTTTCGCTTCAGAGTAACTTATTTTACTGTTTCAGTGCGCTGTTAGCAAATGCTGTTATTGTATCATATGAATAGTTTAGCTTTATTCTGGCTACTGATGGCACATCCATTCATGAACATCTGCACATTTCCTGTGTTGCATTGTATTTAAACTCGTTAACCCGTAAACGTTCCCATCATATGGACTAATGATGATTTTTTATAATCTTAAATTTTACTTATTTATTTATGGCTTTTTCATACGAGCATTTTCCCAGCTCGCTTACCGAATCACGTGTTTCCAGATATTCAAACCAAGTCTCCTTGCAGAAATACTTGAACAGGTCTGCTCTTTTTGTTACTAATAAGCAAGAGGTGTAATAAAATTAGAACCCGCCAATGCTCTGTAATTCTCACAGTTTCAGTATTTCTGTTCACTGATTGTTAAACGAGTATTTACCGGGCGTTTAATGGCCATTTCCCATTTCAATTGTTTCTTGTAGACCACCGGAAATACCGTCTCCCAGTGGAACGCTCCTTCCTCAGAATTCCAGATCACATTACATTTCAGTTTACGATAACTTGGAGGGAGATCAAAAACGACCTGATGTTAACCATGATAAAACACCGAAAATGCCGTATCAAAACCACTGTAAGTATGCACAATTATCCTGTTAGTGTTTATTTTCTTTGAGACTGTTTACGGCATGTATGCAAGTCATTATTTCATGAAGAACTAGGTACAGGTTAACGTCGATTGCTCTAAATATTTGGATGATATATATATATTTTTTTTATTTATTTGTAATCCAAATATTTAAATATGTACATATGTAAATAAATATAGGTTTATGTATACATATATGTAAATAAATATAGGTTTATGTATACATATATGTATATGTATATATATATATATATATGTATGCGTATNTCAGTTTACGATAACTTGGAGGGAGATCAAAAACGACCTGATGTTAACCATGATAAAACACCGAAAATGCCGTATCAAAACCACTGTAAGTATGCAAAATTATCCTGTTAGTGTTTATTTTCTTTGAGACTGTTTACGGCATGTATGCAAGTCATTATTTCATGAAGAACTAGGTACAGGTTAACGTCGATTGCTCTAAATATTTGGATGATATATATATATTTTTTTTTTTATTTATTTGTAATCCAAATATTTAAATATGTACATATGTAAATAAATATAGGTTTATGTATACATATATGTATATATATATATATATGTATGCGTATATGTATATATATACTAATTTTGGTATATCATTTTGCAAATAATGTGAAACTTTACATTGTAATAAATTTTCAGTAAATTTTTAACTTTTAATGAAACTTCGTTGGTTTTTTTACTATTTACATGTGTTCCTTTTATATAATTTGGAATAACTGTGAGCAATTCACCCAGTTCTTTATATATATATATATATATATATATATATATATATATATATATACATATATACATATATATGTGTATATATACACATATGTGTATATATATATTGTTTCTTTCTGATGGCGCACAGTTTTGCGAGGACCTAATCGAATGGGCAAGTGAGCTTCCGTATGTGTACCGAACTGCATACATGAAAGACTTGTGACGTGTTTGTAAGGATTTTTGGGTATTTGTATTTTTCAATGTCATTTCCCTATCAGCAAAAAATTTCCCTTTACGGTATGCTACTTTTTTATTTATGAACGACTTTGCCAAACACCCACCGTTTTAACGTATGTGTACTTACAATATGTCTGTTTACATATATTTATATATAAATGTATTTGTGTATGCATACGTAATAAGGTACAAGTATCGATCAGACGTGTTGATGTGTTGTGTAAATTGTACTTCTTTCAATATTGAGATAATTAGAATATGGATAGCATTGTTATCTTTTGATATTGTTCGATCCAGTTCAGTTTTTACACTGAGCAAACAAATTGGAAGAAATAGTGCTGCTGAGCAGTTTTGTCGGAGTATAAACATGCAGTTAAGTGTGCCATTTATTGGAACCCCAAAATCAATAAGTAGATTGCAAACTCTGCTGTTTTATCAGTTTAATACGTCCTGTATTGGAATTTATTGAACTTTACTGATCAGAATATGAATTCTAAGTGAAAGGCTTGCGTGTAAGGAGCAGGTGCACTTGGCTGAACCACAGCTCAGGCGATTCCTGTTTAACGTTCCTGTTAATTTTTTTTTTGTAAAAAACAGAACGGAATAACTCGTCTTCGCATTTGGGAGCTCTTGTTCGTTATCAACAGTTGTTCCACCAAATGTGTTATCAAACAGCGCCTGTATATAACCCAATGCTTTTATCACAATAAATGTAAGATATCAATTTTCAACACATTATCAGAATGTGGTTTTCAAAAAGCAATGGTTTGATGTTTGGTGTAGCAGTAGCGTAAATTTTGATAATAACGATACTGATCTTGTGACTGTATCAATTTCATCACAGCTGTTTTCTTGCTGTCAAGTGGAGCTAAACCCGGTTGTTGTCGACTGAAGTATTAAAATGGCTTCGGTAGATTAGCTTAGATATTTTGGACTCTTTCTATTGTGTTATAAACTGTAGAAAGAGCAGTAAATCCTGTACTTACAATGATTATGAATGTGAAGAGTTAAAATTCTTGTTAAATCACAAGTGCGTACAGTCAAATTTGCAGCCTATCCACTCAGTATTACTATTGCTATTAGTTTAGTCTTAGTAGGAGAAAAGTTTCGGTGGCACAAACATGACTGTAACGATCCAATGTACGTAAGTGCACTTGCTTTTATGTTTATCCTGTACCCGAATAGTACCGGCTTTAATTTTGACAGAGCAGAAACCCATTGTGGAGGGTTCTATAATGTGTATTTTCGGTTACCACAAGTATTGGAAAGTATGTTGTGTATGCGACTTACAGAGAGGTAAGATTTTTACAAATTAGGAAAGCCTTTGTGGCCCTGAATTTGTTATAGATATCCCACTGACACAGCTAATAACTACATTGAATTTGAAGTGCGTTCGTCCGTAAAAGCTGAAGTTCTCTCCACTAGTACTTTCTAGAGATATGTCATTTATTTTATTGTTTTGTTTTGTAGCTCCAGGCACTGACGATGAGAACAGTTACGCGGAGAGATTGATATCCATGGGAATGCCTATATCAACAGCTGCACTTGTAGATGCTTGTGACCCAGTTGCCGATACCCAGTCTCCTCGTGATGGAACGATTACAAGTAACCAGTCTTCTCGAGATGGTGCGAATAGTAGAGCGGATTCTGATAAGGGAACGTTGACAAGAATGAAATCGGACAGTTCAGTTATCATCAAGAGACCAACCACACCTGAAAAAAACCTTGGAAACGAATGCAATTTAACACACCGACCAACTTCAATGCTTTCCGTGGTATGATGTTATTTTGCATATAAATGAATATTATTATTATTGTCATCATTATTATTTTTATTTTTATTATTATTACTGTTATTATTATTATTATTATTATTATTATTATTTTATTATAGAACTATCACACATTGATAATATGTCATTTCGTCAAGTGTTAATGTCTGAATGTGCTGATAAAGTGATTGAAATTTTCTGTCACCCTCTTAATATCACCATTTTTGAAACATTCCTGCATTTGCTCTTCGGCAATCTCCTCATTTTGCTCCATAAAATGGCGATGCACCCATTTCACCCAACAACTTCACTTGCATCGATCTTTATAGTCTTTTTTGTCTTCTTTAGCCCCATATCTGATGTGTCAGGTGCACTCAACAGTCGCTCCTTGCACTTCTGTACGTACCTCTCTAGCCCAACTTTGGTTTCTCTCTAGTATCTTCTACGTGGAAAATGCCATCTGCCACCCAAATATTCAACCCTGATACTTTGCTTTTGGGAAGGAGTGCTTTGTGGATTCTTATCAGCCTAGTATAAATAAGTGCTCAATTTTCCAGTTTCCTTTAGTCTAGAAAGAGAGCAGAATATCTACCGAAACAGAGCCCATGTCTAATTTGTTTAATGTCTTTACGTACAATTTCAGATCGCCTACATCCTGTGACCAATTTTATTACCCGTGCAATTCCATTGAACGTGATGTTCAAAAGGACTATTTCCTCAGCCCCCTACTTTTTAATTTGTGCTTTAATACATTTATCCATTACATTAAAGCTGAAAAGTAAAACGAGTTAGAGTTTTCTTTCCATAATTTACATGACCAGATATTTAATTCTGTTATGATAGAGAGAACAAGCTCCTAAATTGATTAACCAGATGGTGTCATTAAAGCAGGGATGGTCATTAGAGTAGATAAGTAATTTAGCTTTGGAACTGAGAAATTTTCGACTTTAATACGAGTAGCCAAAAGTGTGGGTAAATTGATAAATCCTGTTTCACTCTTCTTTCTAAACTTGCACTATTACTTCTTCCAAAGAAGTTACTACTCTGTCACCGTTATATTCTCTCTTAAAGTTCGTTACATCTAACTCTTCACGTCATTCTGTTAAAAACATTGGTCACGGAGAACCTATGTGACCTTCCCCCGATATATGTATGAAAATGCCCTGATCCTCCTACAATTGTCAAACAGTTACTAGGAATTCGCTTTGAAGCTCACAGGACGAAAACATAATATCCCTCTAAGAAAATAACTACAGTGGCATGAATATTCAGCATGACAGTTAAAGAAACACCAAATGGATTCTGAAAGATATGAACCAATCAAAAGGGTGGTACGGAAAATCAACTCACATCACGGGTGCTATCATTTCGTTTATCTTTGATCATTTTCTACCCCTCCGTGAAGAATTCTGTGGTGTAAAGTAAGAGGAACACCCCCAAAACATTTTAAGACTTTACGATCAGGTTTCTCTTGGAAATCATTAAAATCCTTCAAATGGAATCTTAGTCAACGCCTTGATTATTCATTTTGTTTCTCATCGGAAACTGTACTTGATATAGTAGCTACCTGTAAAACGTGCCACAATCTCATAACTCAACTCTCCAGCCATTTTTGAAACACCGTGATAGCCGCTGATATTAACTCCCTTTATGCTGAAAAACCTGGATTCTTCTCACCATTACTGGCGATACTTTCCGCCCAATTTGCTTCTCATAACCAGTGACATGCAACTTTTTGTTTTCAAACTTTCTTTGAACCTAATGGGATATGCCATTGGGATTTATGTAACTTCATCGCCGAGACGGTCCAAATGAAGATAGTGCAATGCCACGTTTGTAAATTTTCTATCAGTTCCATTGGAATCTTTGGTCATTCTTGTGACTTTTAGGAATGTGCAGGTCTTTGGGTATGAATGTAACGCACTAGCGCAATCCCATCTCAAAACTCTCCGCTATCACCATCCGCCGTGCTTACTTATTTTCTGTTGTCTTAAGAGGCCATGGAGCAATGTTGATCTCCTCTTTTATTACTTTCCACTTACTATCATTCTCAGCTACTCAATTATTACCTTCTTACCGTATCAATTCTCCGTATAATCGTAAAGAATCAATATTGTTATAAAGAATTGGTTTTTTAGTAAGCAAACCAGACAATGTAAACTGTTCATGGAATGGTTGGACTTTGTGTGCAGCAGGAAAAAAAAAAATAATATGACTTTTTAAAAACTATTATTACCACCGCTGCTGCTTCTACTACTACTACTACTACTACTACTACTACTACTACTACTACTACTACTACTACTACTACTACTACTACTACTACTACTATTACTACTACTACTACTACTACTACTACTACTACTACTACTACTAGGACTACTACTACTACTTTTACTACTACTACTTTTACTATTACTATTACTACTACTATTACTACTACAACTAAAAAATTAAGATAAGAGCTATCTCATTTGGGCCTTTCGAACCTTATCATATGAAGTATAAAGACAGTATCTAGTTTTTTAAATGCCGGATTTCATTTTTTCTCGTAATAAGGAACGAAAAATACTCGATGAGAGATTTTTTCCTAACTTTTTTTTTCTGGGAATATTAGGTATCAAATGGCAAATAGGACAAATTTTAAACCTCTTATCCACATATTATAACTGCCATTGATTCATTGATATGGATTGAAAGATGTCAGCCAGTTTCCAATCCTCGGATTCTACTTAAGTAACAATATTTTAATATGAGAATATATCGTTCTTTGCAGCTGTTTCCCAAGACCGCACCTTTTAAATGAAAATTTTTGTTCGCAATATCGAATTTGCTATTGATAAAAAAAAATTAATAACTGACAAAAACAACAACCTCTAGCAGTACTTGATATCTAACATACAACACAACTATTTTATAATCTCCTCCTAGGAGACAAGGAGAATCTTAAACAGGGCTGTAATAATATTTGTTCGGAAGATAAACATGGAGGAGTGGGATGTTTGAAGTAGAGGTGACGTGATTAGGCTTTATATTGTTTACGTCTTCTAAATAAATTATATAATATAGATCGAGAGGATTTGAAATCGTAAAAAAGTGAAAGATATGTTTACAGTGAACTGAATTGGATCAGTGCCAGGCTACATACTCTACCACCGAACTTTGGGCGCCCGCTCTTAGGTCATTTTTGCAACAATACCCTTTCACTTTCGATGCAAACAAATTTTTCACTTTACTGCAATTCTAAATCTTTACCATCTGTATTATATTATTTTCACAATTTTCCTCCCCTCCATGAATATTAGGATCAATTGACCAGACCTTGAAAGAAAAGTCGTCGCTCTGTGGTAATCTCAGCTCCATGCTCGTGATTGGCCTGTAATGTCCAACGATAGGGATTTAGGGAGAAGAACGGAGCACCAGTGAAAGATCTGGTTCCAAAAATGATCCAATTAAAGTCAACCCTCAGTAGCTCAAGTGATGAAGCATACGGCCATGATCGCCATAGACACTGGTTCAAATCCAGTTGGGTCCAAACCTATTTTTCACTTTTATGAAAAAAATGTGTGGCCCAGTCTTCAACTTTTTCACATTCGAAACAAAGGTGGTATTGCTTAACATGATAAAACCAGAGCAAGTTAGATGGTTAAAAGTTAAACTGCGTGTAGCAAGATTATTGTATCAACCCCTTTCCTGGAATCTCCCCACCGTGCTGTGTCATACGATTTGAGAAGTACCAGAGACGAAATAGAGCACCAGATGTATTATGTAATGTGTTATAGATAATTCTCTTTGTATTACATGTTTATATTATTTAGCTTACTTTTGGGTCACGCAAAAAACTCAACCTTTAATAGAATCAGAATTAATATAAAGAGGTCTGCGTGAAAATTTTTGTTATTATAAACCGTATTTGTGTTCAACGGCACCCCAAATTTTGCCCCATAATTTTGTATTATGTGTATATTATTTATTATTTAATGTTACATAGTGCTACATTCATTATGTATTGCAGGTGTTTATTTATTAACAGTTTATTCATTTTTTTTCATTTAATTTATATTAATTAAAGTCTACAACGAAGTCAAAAGATTTTACACATCGATGGACTGGGCGAGGTTCAACAAGCTCAGAACCTTCTAATCTAAATGAAAAAGTCCCTTTGAGTACTCACAGAAAAGGGATTCTCAGAAAGCGGGTATCCATCCACAGTATGCTGTCATGGTCGAAGGTATTCTTTTGTTGTTGGTTTCTATTGTACTTGTGAAAATTTTGGCGCTGAGTTTAGCCCTCTTTTGAGGGAACAACTTACGACAGCAGGAATTTACTATAAAAATTTATTACAGGCCTTACTATAAAGTTGCACACAAATATAAAACTTACCTATGTCTCGTTTCCCACCCGAATATTTTCACAGAATGTACTGAAAATTCTGTTGTTTTTTTCTGCCCCCATTCGTGCTTCTTGGTTTGCTTTTACTTGTTTTTATTGCATCTTTTGGCATCTTATCGTAAATTTGAAATGATGACATATGTATTTACTTTTAACTGTAAATGACCTTGACAGGTGTGATTGTCTGGCATGCTTTAGCCATTTTCATGAGATGATGTGATTCAGAAGACAAGAATATGACACCCAGCTAATAATGTCAAGGGTCATATTTACCCTGAGTAATAAATAACAGGGGGCCAGGTCTAAATAGGCAGTGATTATGGGACTCATTATTTTTTCTTCTCGTTTTTACCCTATTCTTTCATATTGTATGTTAGTCATCTAGCAAAGACCGGGACCTCCACTTGTACGACCCCCTTGCATAGTTTTATTGACAGTTTGTTATCATTTGGCCCAGTTTTATATACAAACAGATAATTTATTCAGCATATCTGAATAACCGTACAAGAGAAAGGAGGTTAAAATTGTTTTTATTCATTTATTATATGTTGGACCAAGAGTTAAATTGGGCTAGAGGAAGTTGATGTAGTCTTCGTGACACAAAGTGTCACGAAGATAAGGGTGCTCTGAGATTTGTATATTTAGAGTAAGTTAAGTGGAAGAGCAATTCTTGCTTTTTAAATGGTATTAGTTGTTTATTTTATTGCCTTTGTGATGCAGTTCTTGCCAACTGCGAAATGTTGGGAGCTTTCGATAGGCCTTTTGTTATCTTTAGCAACCTCCCAGAAGATACAGGAAATCAGGTCAGTCATGTGACCTCGTTAACCCAATGAGGTCACCGTTCACCGTATTTGAAGTACTGGTAACGACAGCAGAAGAACAGAGCTTATGTAGCGTTTCACTTCTGTCTTAAAGGTGGCGATCAAGAAGCCGATGGTCTTAACTAGAGATAAACAAGTGAAGAAAGAGGCTGTTGATGTTTTCAAACGTATCCTTTTAACTTTTATACGGAAGTAAAATACTTTACAAACAACTGCATTTATTTTTTTAAAAATTGACAAACAGTTACTCACCGATTTATTGTGCTAAAAGGCGACTTACATAAAGAATTGGAAGTGGTAGATTGAATCTTTATAGATTCGGATGTTTATCCACTTTCAGATTATTGCATTATACATGGCCGCTCATTAAAATCGACAATTGCAGTAAGTTGATTAACATGTTGAGGAGCTAAAGCTATTAAATATTTTGATCTCAGGGTATTTTTTGTTAAATACATACCAGGTAATTCCTGGCACGCTTGATTTACCCTGGCAGGCTTGATTTACCCTGGCAGACGACTTTAAGACTAGAATACTGCTTCTGGTACCCGACAATGTTGCCTTGTGCCCAGGCCTCCGATTGTTGTGTTATATCGAGCCGTAGAGAAACTTGTTTAAGTTTTTGAACAGTTGTCACTATAATGTTTGGGGAAGTTGAACCAAGAACATGGCCATTTAAAAAATAATTTGTACTTTTGGGTTTTTCCTCCACCAACCAAAAGAATACAATTAGAGAGCATGTTCATTTTTGTTGTCTTAATTGGTAGATGTGACCAGGGTAAAGAAAAGCTATTCTTTTCCTAATATTCTTCAAAAAGTGTAGGAAACGATTTAGTTTCAAGTTATTTTGTTGTAGTTCCCGTTATTTGATTTAGTTTCTGTTGTACCTTTTAGTTCCGTTGCCCCCGTAACTTTTCAATTCCGCAAGAATGTGATTTTACACTCATTTTTTGCTGAAAGAGTGATTCCTCAGTCATTGTTTCATAATGAAATATGCAGGCCCGACATTTCCGGGGGCGGGGCGCCATGGCCCCCACTTGTTTTCAGAGCAATGAAAATTTTTGTCAAAGATTTGTATTATTTTATGAGCAGCTTTAGTAATAATATATAATTTCCATGTTTATGAAACAGTGTACATCAAGTGAGCAGCTTTAGATCAATCTAAAATGGTAATGAATATAATGAGCAATTAGCCTCCTTAGTCACTATATTAAGTGGCCCCTCCACTTTTAAGTTCGAATTCGATCGGTCGGCCCTGATATAGTGTCAGGACAATAATATTTGGCACCCTGTTTTTGTGAATGGCGTCATCATGAGTTTCACTGAAATGCTGTCGCGTTTTTGTTTTTTCTATCGCATTGTCATGAGATAGAAAAAGCACTGCTGGACACAAGACTAAGACTTTGATTCAGAAAACAAAAGAATTTTTGGTAAATTTTAGACATTGACGTTTCACCAAACATAACAGCTGGTAGATGGAAAGGTAACAGGGTTGTCAATGCAATTTAGACATTTAGAGAGAGAAAAACCTCGAAGAAGTCAAAAGATACTGTCGCCAAGACAAAAAAGGTCGATAAAGACTAGCTAGATATCAGTTTCTGCCGTATGTCAGCTGGTGGAGTCTATTGCATGAATCAGAATATCGTCACATTTATAATTAGTTTAAGATCAAAGAAATCGTAGTTGCCACTCTTTAGGCTTTTTGTCAATGCTGGAGTGAACAACACATACCAGCTGTATCAAAAGGAAAACAAAATCTAGGAGAACATCGGTTGTATGCTCTGGGATACCAGCGAGCCATTGGTAATGCATAAAACCAGTTGTACAGAAAATATATGCCAAGCACAACATTGTATCCTGTATAAACATTAATTTAATAATAATAATAATAATAATAATAATAATAATAATAATAATAATAATAATAATAAAAATAAAAATAAAATAATAACAATAATAAAAATAATGTTGGAAAAAGTTGATAAGTACAGACGTCTGCGAGATGACATTGCTCGACTGTGGAAAATAAAGAAGATTGAAATTTCCCCTGTGATCGTGGGTGCGTTGGGAACTGTCTCGAAAAACTTTGAAACATTTTTGCATGTACCCCCTGGTGCTGGCTTCAATTTAAACTGGCACAACAAGAATCAGCAATAATTTTTTACTCGCCCATTTTTTGTAAAAAAATACATTTGTTCAGTACTCATTAATGCAATCAAAATATCAAAAAATCTAGGACAATTTGAACTTGGAATGATATGGGTTAAAAATATTTTCGATATCTACTGCGATGGGCTTGAGTTTGAACTTTAACTACGTCATCTCTATATTTTGATAAAAGGTTGAGCACTCTCCACTAGAAATATAAACTTTCATTTGTATATATGACATAAGATATATGTGAAAACCCTAGCTATTACATTGTTTACATGTCATCAGTCGTAGAGCAAGGAGTTATTAAGACACTGATCACTGTTCACGAACGAGGTACACTACTATATTGAAATGTAAGTTTAAACCTTAAAAGACATTTTTACCTTCTTTCTGAACCATTGATCATAATTTTAGTTATTTGATATTTGTTTCCCTAACAAGTAAAAGTAATTTTACAATACATGGGTGACAAAAGTGCCCGAAAATCCACACAGAGCCTCGGACTTGAAATTGTGACCAAAGGATGGATATTAAAAGGACTTCGGGATGAAATTTATATCCAGCTATGCAAACAAACCACAGCAAATGAGAAGTCGTAAGTTGAGAGACTTAAATTCTGTATTAAAGATAGGTAGTATTTTTCTGCTTGTTTTAGAAATTATAGACCATATATCATTTTATATTTTTTTTTGTATCTTCGACCGAAAAAACACATATTTTGTTATTGATTAGCCTGGTACGTAGTCCTCTGAAAAAAAGCTGATGTTTTCTTGGTGAAGTTCTCACAAGGGAAGTCTGCACAAGTACTATTTAATATATTTGGGCGTTGTACACAGAGCATATTTAGAGACTACACCATGCATCATGTATAAGCCCCTCCGCCTCTTTTTTAGAGAAAAAGTTTTGCCTGTGTGTGGATGGTGGTTTTGAGCTATCTGGAATATGAGGAATGGTGTTTGATCCTTGCTTCTTGTTCTAGATGTACAGCTTTGGAGTCAAAAGTCCGGGTTATGGATTCCAAACCTTGTTTTCAGTGACACAAGGGCTGAAGGTTGGCAAGGATAGGTTTAGTACAGTTGATGATAAGCATAGGACATGTGGTATTATAAGCATCTGTTTGTCTTGCTTAGGACTGGGCCCCTGGAGATCCCTATTCACGTTAACTTCTCCAGCAGATGTCTCAACTCACCATTACCATCACCATTTGAATGAGTTCTGGCTCGTCATACCAGAGGCAAAGGTCTCCGTTGCTTCTTGAGGTGCAAAACAAGTGTTAGTGCGTTATCGTTAACTCTTGCTGACACATCTGCAAGATATCTCAGGTGTTGCCCTTACAAAAACCTTTTGTGCTAGATGTCTGCGCCATCCGTTTGAGCTCTCTGTTGCTTATTCAGTATGTCCAATCATTTTCTAATTCATCATTGTATTATGTACTTTGTGGTGTGTTCTTAAATTTAACATCTCCTTTAACCACGCCTCACAGTAATGGATTTCATAAAATTTTGAATTTTCAGCATTTCACTTTTGTTTAAATACCATAAATTTTCAGAATATGAAAGCCTACTTTGGACGCAAACGTCTAAAAACTTTTCTTTGGTGCTCCTTCGATTAAGGAAGACGGTTTCAGTTCGTTTAATTTTTGATAAGTAATTTTGATTTGATTGGTAATGACAGGGTTAGTCAGACATATTTCATATCTTCTGTTTATTTTGTTATTTAGAACATTTTATTTATAGTTTCGTAGTTGCTATTACCGAAATCATTTTACCCCTGACATGACTTGTGGCCTTTGACTTGAAAATGTTGACCAGAAGTAATCGTCAATACAATTTTCACGTTTTAGTACAAGCCTTCAACACGGTTGGGAATTGTTAGCAATGTGTTTAGCCATCTTTCCACCGTCTGCCAAGTTTCACTCGTATTTAGAAGGATACATATATCGGCATTTGGAGCCAGAAGGTGACGAATTAGGGGTAAGTTTATTGTTCAGGTCATACTTTGAAGACAAATTTTGGGAATGTTACTTGCTTTGAAATAATTGGCTCATTCTTTATCAGAACAGGCTTTCTTATGCAACGAAGTTTTCGAATGTTTTACTTTCTTCAAATCAAAACCTAGCATGTTGATATTTTCGCATTTCGCTTACGCTTGTGATCTTTGTGCCTAATGTAATATACTTTTTCAGATAAAATAAGCGTTTGCGCCTTCCTTTGTTCTAATTCCTTTTACGACGAATAATTATTGGTCAGTGCTATCTGTGATGGTGTGTCAGTGAAAGTCGTTGTTGACTTTCAAAGCTGCAAAATAGAATTCCCAAAGTTTTCCTGTATGTGAGAATACCAAGCTTTCATTGTCTGTTAGAAGGTGAAACATATTAAGAGACCCTTTCCTCAAAATACTGTCAGGGTAGGACTCTTTAAAATCAACTGTGGAACAAATACTGTTGTGTTACAAGTAATATGCACGCTGAAGTCCCGGAGTGTGTGTGTGTGTGTGTGTGTGTGTGTTTTGGGGGGAAGGGGGGATCAATACAGCTTCTGTAGGTCCCACACTTGCCAGTTTAGGAAGATTGGCAATTACCCCTGGAACTTGCTTTACATCCGGTGCCGGTGGAATATCTTTAATAGACTTTAGTAAGATTTTTATCAGTCAGTTTATCTAATACAGTGCAGGGTTCATTTTCGTTGTTATATATATATATATAACAACGAAATATATATATATATATATATATATATATATATATATATAGTTGAAGGGATTGCCATCCAAAGTCGATCGATTGGATAAGAATCTAAAGAAGGGAACAGAAGGTCTCATCTTTGCAGCACAGGAACAAGCTTTGCCAACAGAGATCAGTAAGAGCCAAAAGATACCACGAACAAATCTCTCCACTATGCCGCTTATGTGGATTGAAAGATGAAGACGCCATGCACATTGCAGCTGGGTGCAAAGTACTGGCCGAAGGTCAGTATATTGCCAGACACGATCAAATTGCACACAGAGTGCACTGGGAGTTGTGCCGAAGGTTTGGAGTGGAGGTAGGAGAGAACTGGTTCGAGCACACCCCAGAGAATGTGATGCCAGTGGGCGATGGCAATGTTGTGCTGTACTGGAACACGGTTTTGTCAACAGATCGCCGAATTAAGCACAACAAGTTAGACATCTCCATACACGATAAGCGTGAGAGAACCTGGACGCTAATTGATGTTGCAGTGCCAATGGATGTTGGAGTTGTGATCAAAGAGGGGGAGAAGCGAGAGAGGTATTCAACTCTGCAAGAAGAGCTTGAGCGCATGTACCGAACCAAAGTGACCATTGTGCCGGTGATAGTTGGAGCCATGGGAACATTACCACCTGGAATATTCGAAGCATTTGAAACGTTGCAGATCCCTAATATTGCTGCAAGTGCTCAGATTTCAGCACTTTTGGGCACCGCATCAATCTTGCGCCGTGTTCTGCGCCTCTGAGGTCCTGTATGTGTGTGTGTGTGTGTGTGTGTGTGTGTGTGTGTGTGTGTGTAAATGATTAAGCTGTTGTACCTATCTTTGCATAAGTTAATTTATATGCTTGCTTATAGTTAACTTGCTAACTTTAAATTGATTCATGGCCTCTTTAAATGGAAGCACCCAAAATGCAAAATGTTGGCGTAATCAGATTTTATATCAGAAGTCAGTGGTGTTAAAATTCGTGCTGCGTTTACACCAGAACAGATGCTAAAACACGTTTTTCTATGTTGAGGATGGATGATAATCGGAAGGAAGTTAATAAACTTCTCATAAGTGATATTGGCCCCCAACAATTTCTCGGTAGCCATTTAAAGTAACAGCATTTCATCCTACACGACAGTTCACCCTCCAGAAGTCACTCGAAATAGCTATTAATTTTTTTATTGATTTTGGAGTATCCGTAATCGGAGTTGATTTTTTGACCGGAGAAATTTTCAAGGAATAGATTCAAGGGAAACCTTTCAAAGGTATGGCGTAAAAGTAAATTTTACCTGTTTTTAAGGACCTCGCTAGGTTTAAATAGGAATTAAAATTTAAAAGGCTTCATTACGGAATGAATGAAACAAAAAGGCATTGTTCATCATTTTGTTTGCAGCTTGTATTACCAAACTGCACACAAAGTGAACACTCTAGCCCCGCGTATCTTTGGGGAGCTAACACCCCTAGAAGAATACCATACGTGCCCAAAAATTATTATATCGGTTTGTTGTGTTCACGCTTGCAACTAAGCTACTTACAACAGCGTATCATACATCACATGCGTAGCAAAAATGACACCTCTGTGTCTCGTCTTTCAAACAGCCATGAGTTCACTGCCCACCACGCAACCTAAACATACTCCTCAAGTTAGCTTGATTTTTCTCGTTTACTCGTCGCCCTTAGGTACCCGTTAGTAGTTACGCTAAACATTGTTATAAACAATTGGAAAGGATATGTCAGTCCGGGGCAAAGAAAGGACAGAAAAAACCAACTGCCGAAGAGATAGAAGCAGCAAAGGTAAGAAGTGTCGGTAAATCTTGGTAATACCGGTTTTTTACTTCCCCGTTTTGACGAGTGGTTATTAGCGTCTCGAATATGCAAGATTATGACGTTTTTGTGATTCAAAATTTTTTGCGGAAAAGTATTGTTTATAGATAAGTGACAAGACTGCTACAAATACTCTGAAAATGGAATTTACGCGGATAAGACCTGCCTGTGACCAAATCCCGCATTAAACAAATGCGTCATAGATTACAGGTTTAAGTTCCACATACTGGGGAACGGCAGTTCCCACTTGTGAAATCTGTATTGTCCTAAAGCTGTTATTGATATGGTAAGGTTTTATTGTGTATTTTACAATTTCAAAGCTTGTATTTTGGTAAGTTTCAAACAAGGGATATTAAATCAGCACTTCTTGAAATGGACAGGAATTTAAATATTTTTAATATAGTTATGACCACAATTTTGATAATAGCCTTTATTTTCTCCCGATTATTATTCCCACCACAAATAGATCCATGCCTATTTTTTATTGGATCTGTGGATGGGTGTGGAGGAAACGTTTGATTGTGGAATAAGACCTGATTAATTTATGAGATTCTTTTTAATATTTGATTACAGAATGCTGTTTTTAACCCATCCCTGTTTGGAAATTCGCTTGAAGACATTATGGAAATGCAGAGTGCACATTTCTCGGAAAGAAAATTACCATGGATTCTTACGACACTGTCAAACGCAGTTCTTAATCAAGATGGACTTAATACGGAAGGTATTTTCCGGTAGGTGCTATTTATGTTTTGTTTGTAGTTTAAAATAAAGGTGCTGAAAGATTGTGAACACGGAATTGAGCTAATGTGTAAAATATTAGAGGAAAAAAGAGCAGCTGGCTTTGATCACGTGGAACAGCATCATGTATAGTGTTGAATTGCAATCATGGGAAATGCAAATTTTTGCTTGTTTTTTGTTGTCGGCTGCGTAGCGTAATTAACTGCCACGGCAAGTTGGATGAGGCGTACCCTCAGACGAGGCAAGTCAACAGAACTGCAATATACCTCAAGCTCGTAACTTCCAACTCTTTCACCCTCGATTGAAATTATATATATATATATATATATATATATATATATACATATATNGAGCGAATGTGTAAAATATTAGAGGAAAAAAGAGCAGCTGGCTTTGATCACGTGGAACAGCATCATGTATAGTGTTGAATTGCAATCATGGGAAATGCAAATTTTTGCTTGTTTTTTGTTGTCGGCTGCGTAGCGTAATTAACTGCCACGGCAAGTTGGATGAGGCGTACCCTCAGACGAGGCAAGTCAACAGAACTGCAATATACCTCAAGCTCGTAACTTCCAACTCTTTCACCCTCGATTGAAATTATATATATATATATATATATATATATATATATATATATATATAATATATATATATATACATGTATTTATTATTTCATTAGTAATTTGCTTGCGCAATTTTTCCTGAGCGCGAAAGAAGGATGCTGAGCGCAAAAGAAGGAATCGACAACAACAACGTTACTACAAACTATTACAGCACCAACAACAGCAGTAGGAATTTTTCTTCATAGGTACAGTTTCTTAATGAAAATAGACGACGATAAAAGAAGCTTGTTCCCATATACCCTTTTTCTCTTTATAAACGTTGCCCTATTACAAACGCCACATCTTGAAAAGAGATTTTATTAGAAAACAGACTAAACTTTCAAAATTTGAATTCAGCAAGAAATAATAGATAATTTATATGAGCTGTACTTGTTTTCTATCAAGAAATTCTCTCTCAGCTAAAGATAAAAGTGAATATTGTATTTTTGGCTTAAACAGTTTGTCAAGAAGAATTTTTACATACACATTTCATTTTGTAATAAATGCCGCTGCGTGCATTTGAAGAAACACGGTAAGTTAATGTTAAAAGGGCAACTTTAGGATAGGATTAGTCTTGAGACTTAATAGAGCCCAAATTTTCGGCTATGGGTTCTTTCCCAAAGTCCTTATTTTTTTAGTCTTTAGGGGTTTTTTGCGGCTTGTGAAAGGCGAGTAGAGAACAAATTGTTTTTAACAGTAGACTGCACAATGTAAGATATAATGGAAGGGGGTCATTATGTGGATATTCTGAAAGCAATCTCAAACGTAGAGAATTCAAACATTAGCAATGTGACGGTCGAAGTATACCTATTTGCTGTATTCCTTGATAATGGATTGGAGGATAACATTGGACGATTTCTGGACAAATCTCTCCAGAATACTGACCCACTCACCTATACTTATGTCTTTATTTCATTTGTGTATGGTTTGGTTTGTTACACGGGGTACAAAACTGGTATTACGTTGAAACTTTTTTAGTTTAGCGTTTACGGTTTATTACCAGCATTTGTAGTAAATAAAATACCGGAAATTATTCAGAATGTTCCGAAGTCACGGTAGAGCGAGTTGAATAGTTACCTCATGAAATATGTGTACACAATTTATTTTTATGCAATACATTTTATTGCAAAATTTTAAGCAACGTGATATAGGTAATGTTTATACGTAAACAAGGTATATTAAAATCTGCTGTACTTTTCCGTAAACAGAGTCCCTGGCGACATAGATGAAGTTAACTCATTAAAAGTAATAATAGATAAATGGATTGTACCAGGGAAACTTAAAGACCCACATGTACCGGCATCACTGCTCAAACTTTGGTTCAGAGAACTCTATAACCCGTTAATACCAAATGCATATTAGTATCCTTTTCAGACCGATAGTTTTTTTTGTATAAGCAGTTTTACTTGCAATTATTTGTTGTTTGGTTTGCCTTTGGTTATTATTGAATTAGGACAACGTCGAGATGTATTTGTAAAATAATGACTTTCTACTGCTATACAGGTATTACCTTGGCACACGTTTTCTATTCTATTTAAAGTATAGTGTTTCCGGAATAATTCCCGACGTTAAAGTCTCACACATCTGCAAAAGTGAATACAATATCTTGCTTGATCTCTCACACGAACATCCCTCACCCCACCCCTTTCTGCCATTCCTAGTCGGTATTTTCACATTAAAGCGGTCGCTTAACATGATTAAATCCATCATTTGGGGATCGCTGTAGGCAAAATTAATAAGAACAAAGTAAATTGACAAGGATGAGAGCATTTTTAAAAGTGGTCATTCTGGATAAAGGCCATGGATGACAGTTGTTCGTTTAAGCAAATTTTACTGTGCTTCGGAAATAGATGGTTGTTAGCCCGATTTTTGGACCAGTTGGGTTTTCCAAGAGATTTTGCAGGCTGATGAATGTAGACCCAGATTCCAAACCACAAAGTTTCCCATTGTTTTACTTCAGCCAGTGTTGTTTTATTTGCAAGCTGTTAACTGTTTTCTTGTGGCGCTACTTGGGTTTTTCCCCTTCTTGATGATTTGTCATTGTTATCCTAATCGTTTCAAAGGTTTAGTAACATATCTTGCATATGAATCTTCCCTCCTCTCTGTAGCTCTTTAATCTTCAGTAACCCTAGACCCTTGTTTCGACCGATTTGTTTATTTTAAATTTTAGAGAACTTTCTCAATGTTTAATAGAATCATCCTTGACTGATATAAAGTGACAATTGCGTCAACAATTGTGAAAATTCTACGGTTGCAATCAGTATCATATATTCCCTACCGGAAATAAATAATTTGGTCCTCAGCTTTTTAATCCGATTTTTGCAGGTAAGACATATTACTTCCTGTAATGTTTTATTTATCTTTAAAAAAATTGTCGCTGATGCCTTTTGGTACTCAGAGAACGATTTATGACAATGGAAACTCCTGGTTTTACTGGAATCTCACGACACCACATGAGTGCTTACGTAGATGTTCAGGAACAGGAACATTGCTTTACACACATATAGAGACACGCTTGCCTAAGTAAATTCTTATTTTCAATGATGATAATTTCTTATGTGTTTGTTTTAGTAACATGTCTGTGTGGTACAGGATATAACGTATTACTAGAGGCCCACCGACTAAAGACTTACTTTGGGACGTACATACGAATATCATCGGCAGTGGTTTATCTATCGTCAGTGATACACTTAGCTACACTTCCATCATCACCTCCACCGCCGCCACCACCACCACCACTAACACTATAGTGCCATAAGCACCACCTCCAGCTCTCCATTACCACCGCCCTTACCAGTACCACGATCGCCACCTTCAACATAACATAGAACTATATCATATTTGCAACCAGCAACATCATCGTCATCATCGCTATTGGTATCTTGATTATCATCACCTTTTTCATCTCTTAACTGTATCGTTAAAGGTATTTAGCTTTACTATCTCCTTTAGTGTCGTCTTTGTAAACATTATTCAGAGTAATTACTCATGATTGTAATTTTCATTGGGAATAGCAATTGTTTCTGTTAATATGAATATTTATCATTAGCCACTTTTATCATCCTTTGTCTAGATGTTCATGGCTTCGGACGTTGTCGCAGTCACAAAAATGGATGCAAGTAATTTAGCGATGGTCTGGGCACCAAACTGTTTACGCTGCCCGTCTGATGATCCTATGGAGATTTTTGACAGTACCAGGAAGGAAATGACTTTTCTTAGAACTCTTATGATGTCGTACGATACCAGTTTTCTTGAAGAGGTTCTATAGTTTTATTACGTTGGTCGTAATATTTTATTTTGTTTTCAGCTTGCTAGTCTGATATTAAAAGGATCCACATGCCTACCAAAGTGTTTTTTAAACTGAGATGCAAGCCTTCAAATTAAACGTTGCCAAATTTTAATCTGTATCCAATGTATTATATGGCTCCTGGTGCTCTGATACTTTGTGAACCTTGTTGCTGAATAAATGAAAGATGATGTGTCGCCAAATGCATTATTGTGACATCAGGAGCGAGAGTTCTCTGGTAACTATGTACATAGAACACTGATTAGCGTTTATTAGAATTGTCTTCAATAAATACAGTGAAACGATTTTTTTTCTTCTGCAGTTGATAGCACCATTATAAGCATTCAATGCGGCCTTGGGAATTGATGTACGATTCCTAACTTTAACATGACGTTCCCAGTTGCCGTTCCATTTACTAGCTTTTAGAAAAGAAAACAAAACGATGTTGAAAATAAAGATTTGTTTCCTAGATTGATTCCCATTTTGCTTACAACAAAAGATAGCGTGAGTTGTAGTATGGTAATACTACTACTGTTTATTCGACCACCCGGGGAGCCAATAGCATCTTATCGGATGAGGATTTGCAGATGAAATGATCAAAACATTAACATCTGTTTAATCGAATCTGTTTAATAAGACTTCATTTGTGTTTTTGATGCTGGGGATAGCTAGACTAATTCGTGGGATTTTGAAATTGCACAGCCCTGCCAACGAGGCACCTTTTACTAACTATTAGATGTGTCGTTAGAACGGAGAATTGTTAACAGATACCACCCCTCGGCATTTGAAGCACCACCGTTCTTCTCAGGTTATTCTTCTTTGAAAAAAGCCAAATATTTTTCAGTTTTTCGACACAAAATGACCAGAGGGTTGAAGCAAGCCCTACAGAGTGCAATGGTATTCCTAATGTTTGGGCTGAATAAACATTCTAACTGGAATTTCGGAAAGTTGTATCGTCCCGTCCAAATGGGACCTTCCACCATTGAAATCGTCGCAGATATGTACGATTGTTTACTAACATTAACCGCTGGCTCTTGGGGAACTGCAGACCTAGTAGGTTTTTCAAATACTTTCCTCCAACCGATTGATGCCCTCATGCAGTCTTACATTTAGTCATTTATGATTAAACCAACAATACTGAAATAATTTGTTGCTTTCAATGGTCGATTTATATATATATATTCTTGTTGGATGCCTATTTTATCATATCTTGCATTTTAAGGTTTGGTTTTTTTCAAACAATCCCAAACCATGATTCAAAGCATGGTAAAGTGACCATTCGACATTAATACCAAGGTCGTCAAAATACGAATAGATTTTAGCACACTAGTGACAGCAAATGTTAAGCCATACACCAAAACATGTAATTTTTTCTAAAGATTTAAGTCAAATGTCTGTTCATTGACTTGTAAGAAAATTAATCTTGAATTAGATATCAATCGAAAACTAAACCCCATGGTTTAGTTTTGGAGTTTTGTAACGCCTCTTTTCTGGCTATTTGTGTAGATTAGGCCTCATGGTTTGTATTTATGTTGTTCTTAAAAGCCCGTAAAATTGAATTGTGGCGTTAAAAGCCTACAATTTATTGAAATTGCCACTAACGCTGGGGTCTGATCTGACATCATTAATTAAGCGAAACAGCTGCTGTCATTTTTTTAAAGATGATATCTGTGGTAACTAGACACAAGGGCTGATAGGAAAATATACTGTCTGCTTAACAAGGATAAATCGAGAATTGCTGTAGAATTTTATAGAACATGAGTGAAACTATTTTAATCTAAGCGTCAGACAATGTTGACAGAGGGAAGTAAGTTGCCGCCCAAAGGTACACGGAAAAGGCTACCCCTAGTTTGTACCTTTTATTTGATGAGGTAAAAGTTAATCCAGCTTTAGCCAAGATTGTTTTGAACACCAAAAAAGGTTAAAAGTGTGGGTAGTCTGCTGTTAATTTTAGATTGACAATTCCCGGAATTGTAAATATTTTTGAATTAAAGATAACAAGTGTTGTTATATGGTAATAATGGGGTTTGGTTTAAAAGTAATTTGAGGTTGGTCATTGCGATTCATTGTTGTCGTCATTTCTTATTTTGACATAGATATTGTTATCTCATGGTAAATCTTCCTTAATACCTTTGTCTTTAGCATGACTAAGCTAAAGATAAAACTTTTGTTAGATACTTTAATTTAGCGGGATATGTTACCAAAGAAACACTGTATTAGTATGAAGACATTGTTCTACCTACAATTGTACAATGAACTTCAGGACAGTTACTAAATTCCTATTTGAAATTTTGAAGCGAAGCAAAGTAGTTTAGTTAAGCATATCTCCAAAACAAAACAAAAATCCCTACAAAACAAGTAAAAGTAGCTAGATCAGCTATTTGAATTACCACCTGTGTGAAAATGAAAGTATCAGTGAGGTAAGCTCAAACCTCTTTTAAGGACCACGTCAAGAAGTACTATTTGTGAGTCTGCGTTACAGAATGTATACTAATGTTGTCATACACGGTCACCTGCTCTCCATGACCACCAACTACTGAGTTCTGTTTTCGACGTTAATCTTGTACCTTAAATAGTGTGCACACACTAACCTTGCTGTCTCTCCAGCTGTCTCTGTAGTGAAGGACATGTTTAATACAAGATATATTCTGCGGTATGTACATAACCCTGAATAAAGACCATTTTTGAATATCCATTCGCATTAATTTCCACAGGTAGTCCTTGCTCTTTGCTTTTAGAGCATGCCTACAAATTGATATTTAATTGAGATAGAGATTTTGTCTGATTAAGAAAACTCCTGGATTTTGTTAACCTGTCGCGTGCTTAATGAAAGCTTATAGACCCACCCTTACTGTTAACAAGTTACAATTTGATACCTGTCAACAGGCCTTTTTTGTTGCTTTTCCCTTCGATTGTGATAAGTGTTATAATTTTAGCGTATCTGAGATAGTACGTTTAATGTAGAGCATCTAAAAGAAAAGGCCAGTTACTCAAAATTACCAGTTGTTACCTCCGTTGTTAGTCAAAATTAGCAGGAAAATGTTTTCATTAATGCTAACATTGACTAAATTGCTTCAAAGAAGACACTTGTCAAATGAAGAAGTAGTGTCATGTAAGATTCTTTCTTTTGAATATTTTTTCCCTCAGAAAATTGATGCTGAGGACAAATTTCCGTGTGTTTTGACGTTGAATAGACGCCCACCCACCCCAAATGTTATGCACCCCTTATCTTTTTCGTTGGAAGTTACTCTAATTCGAACTGTTGTATTATTAAAGGAGAGGTGTTCCTAGTTTAAGTTTACTTGAAGTTTCGAGATATATATATATATATACACACACATACTTTCACAGTACGTATACAAACATTTTAAATCAAATATTTATGCTTCTGTTGAGAGCATATTGCACAACTTTGAAATTGATTTTTTTTTTTACCAACTTCCTAATAAATTTCTTAAATAACATATAAAAACAGCTTTATTTGTTTCGCGTGACATATTGTTTACTGCAACGTTAAGTTTTGGGACTGAGCTGTAAATTTGTATCGCTTTAAAACAGGTTGTTTACAGCAAGGGTAATTCTTGTCTAAAAGCAGTATTGTCATAGTCTTTTGTTCGTGAAACAGCATGAATAGTGTAATTCATGGTAATCTTTAAAACTGAAATGGACCCAATAAAACAGCACAAGCTATATAAAAGGTCAACTAGTTAAATTTGCGTGATTTTAATAAATTGAAATTGTGATGAATCGTACACGGCTGACAATAGAAAAAGAGTTGATGTCAAATCATTCTCACCCATTTCTTTCTTTTTTTGGGGGGTCGACTTTCTTTTTGGGAGACCCCACCCTGGGGCATCAATTCACCCTGTGTTATTTTACTCACATTAGGGATTAGAAATCAAGCAAGTAGTTGATCAAACAAGTCTTTGGTATCATCGTATTCAAAGTAACCTATTTTGACGTATTTTAAAGCACGCACTCGTTTAGGTTAGTGACCAGTCAGAATTTGAGGAGAACCTATATGCAGTGTTATTATGCTATTCTTTCTAGGTTTTTAGGGCAAAGGTATTGTTATATTGCCTCACTCTTGTAACACTTCTAAAGCTTTAGTCTAATTGTAGATAATACGGCGACTTGATATTCTGATGTTACTTTTCTGGAATCATAATTCAGCTTTGATTTATTTCCCAGCTATTATTGACATTTCGGGTGTCAGAGACCTTTGACTGCAGGCAAATTAAGTAACCTTAATAACATCTAATAATAAATAGTCAGCAACAATATTGGCATTTTATGGGATGGAAAAGAACGAATCTTACGTGACCTTCGCTTTAGTTTTAATAACTAGGTTCCACCAACAAGCAAATAGACTTTCTTTGTAAACAAGTAAAATTTCAATAAAAACTGCAGATGTTTACTAGGTGATTATCGTATTTACAGTTGCATCAAGTAACATTAATTATAGGTGCCTTGTCTTTGCATTCTTGGTAGTAATCATACTAATCATGAGTGCGATCGGTGATGTTGTTATCATGGTGATCGATGAGTTATGAAATGATTGTTTTTCTTCGGCGATTTTTCTATCGAGTTGCCCCTCACGGTGGATAATAAGAGAAACTGAGCGTTGGCTTGGAGAGGAAAGGAATGGCACATATTTCTTGAATCTTAGACCTGATAATATTTTTTTCTTTACTGATGAGTGCCAATGAAAATTAAAATGAATTATTTAATGGGGTCTTCTTTGATACTGAATCATCATCACCCTTCCCAAAGAATGACGAGGCCAACCATACTAGTGTTCCACTAAAAGGTAGCGTTATAATTAGTAATAATTAAGAAGTTGCTTGTAGCTTGTTGGTGCCGAACACTTTAGTTACAAAAATGCGTACCTATCGTTTACTGAAGCTCAAAACAATTTTTTAGGATTTAAAGGTTTACTATTTTACGATTGAGGTAGATGCTTGACCACGAGTACTCAAAGAAACCATCACTGGTTTACTAAAACAGCACGGTACACCGTATTTGATTGTCCTTGCATCGAACATGAATGCAGAGGGACACCTTTCTCTTTAAGCCATACAGATACAATTGTTCATGAGTAAAGCAGGGGTCCTTTAGCCGCAAGTCTAATACAACGTTGCCCAGCATATTTTAGTCGCTTAATCTTAGGAGGAATCGCAGGGGATAGAACATCTTTTTGTTAAACGTCATGTGGGAATCCCTATTCTCCAACCTGAAAGTGAGTAAATAAGTTTTAAAATAGTAAAAAGCATACCTTTTCCGTTTTCAATCCTGCCTTTGGATTGTTACACGATGCGTGAAGGCTGCCTATGTAAGGAAATAAAACGATACATTTATATACCCGTACCTCTTGAAGTGTGCTATTTGTGGAATGTCTACATAGGTATTGCCATCATAATGTCATTTGTAATGGCAGAAGTCAACGTTTTTAGCTTTGAGTAATAAAGGATGCTACTTTTATTAATTTTAGCATTGATGTTTATGATAAAACCGAAGTTGAGGAAACCCGCTGTATTTGTCGAATATATACTAAAGTTTATTTCAGGGGAATTTATGTACATGTAATGATATAGTAACTGGGTTTGTGTTAATTCATGCAGCATGCATCATACTTACCGAACGTGTATAAGATCATTTTCATGTCAAAATTAGTAGTTTGCCACGGATCGTACCCCTTTTCCAGAAGAGATGTAAAGTGTGTTGTTGAGAAGCAATCATTCTGTTAACTAATTCATTGTGCACTTGACTACGGTTGTAAGTAACAGGAGTATTTGACCCTAAGGGAGCACAGGTAACAACCATTTACACCTTTTGAACGTTTGAAACTAATCAGCTAAACGTCAAGCAAGTATTTTGAAATCATAGTTTGCATAATGTATCGCCGTACAAGTTGTGTACAAAAGTTAACAGGAAAATGAAAGTCTTATTGTGGAGTGAGAGCCGGTTTTAAAGTTCAGTGCTTCGTTTCCTGGGGTACTGAACTCGTTTTGGGGGGCGTCAGAGTGTAGCGAAATAATATATTCCGTTGCTCTCTTTTATTAACTTTGATTAGAGAGGTACAGTGTGGACCCGTTTGACTAAGTGGTGTGTGACAGTCGAAGATATTCAAAATCACTGTTGTAGATAATTCATGGAAAATCGGCATATATAGCCCATGGCAATTTCATTTGTCTTTTAGGCCAGTTTTATACCGTTATGATGTGTCTGTGGAGATATTTGTTTAATGTCCAGTATAGCTTACGGCCTTGGGAAATAGTTTTTCTTTTACCTATAATTATTTAGTTTTAATACTGAAATTTATTGATTATTTTACTTCCGTATCTGCTATACAACTTTGTAAATACAAAATAGACTTAAAAAGTCTTTTGTATCATACTCAAGATGTGTGGAATCATTTTGATGCCGAAGAAGTTAGGCTATGGGATGAAACTGTGTTATCGATAATTAGTATGATTATCTCCGTCAACGTTATGAAAGATTATTGCGTATTTTGAAAATTCATTACATTAGGTACGCACCTTTTCCTTTTGTAAAGGATGAAGGTATGCGGTGGTGTTATTTTGTTGGTTGTTTTTTTTATTGAGGAGCCGTGGCTTAATGGTTAGTGCAGTTGCACAGTAACCAAGAGGTTCCGGTCTCGATTCCCTGAGCGTGCGAGGAGAATTTGGAAGTTTACAAAAGACAAAGCCATTGGTTAACGCCAGGAAGGGCATCCAACCAAGAAATTCTTCACTGCCAAAACCAAGTCTCTTATCCATTTGGTGGTTTGGGCTCCGTGTACAAGAGGTTGTACATCTTGGGAAGATTCGGAGTTTTCCTTCTCCCAAGTGGACTCCAAACCAAGGCTAATATGCTCCATCTATCCAAGGGTAGCAGATACACAGATGCTACATATTGTGCATGGCCATCAGTAAGGGCATCCGGCCAAGAAATTCCTCACTGCTAAAACAAAGTCCCTATGAAGGGCACCATCTGAGCCTTAATTGTTGGGGGGAAATGACGATAAAACTAAAATAAAAACAGAAAAAAGAAGGTATGCGGTGTTTTTATAAATCTTCCTTTACCGTTTTCTTTTAATTTCCATATTTTCAGACACAAAGATTATAAACATTTTTTGCGTTTCTTTACAAGAATATTTGACAAGATCATTGTTTGGATCTTAAAAAAAACCCTGGTTGCCACGGTCATATCGCACTTTTCAACTCTTCTAATTTTTTAATTTTGGGTTGGTGGGTATACAGTTACCAGCAATTTCTGTTACATGTGCGATTTTTTATTTGCGTCATTACTGTTCTTGGACAAATTATATATCATCTCTACCGTATCAGTAGTAAATTTCAGACCCGTACTTTTGTACACAAAAAAGTCGCAATTTTCTCGTACTTAATATCTCTCTTGAAATTAAGGCTTACTAACTGAGACCATTCAAAAGAAATTTTGGAATGTTCAAAATATTTTTGCAAAGAATATTGAGAGGAAGACCTGAAAACTCGTGGTATTGCGCAATGTTTTTCAACAATATCAGAAGAAGAACAACAACAATCAAAACAATAACGACTCTGGACTAGGCGCTCTGTGACGCGGAAAAAAATTGAAACATTGTGGCTTTGATCCATTTCCTCTCACACTAATGAACATTATCAACAACGCATTCCACCCATTCATTTTTTACTGTAATGACAAACTCGATGCCCAAAATAGTACAATTTGTTATTAACTAGAGTAATTAGCCTATTTCAGAATTTAATGTGGACATCGAGGTTTCTTCTTGTAATACGGAAATCCATGGGTTACTTAATTACAACAGGTATTTCAATACATATGAGGTCGCAAGTAAAATAAACCACAAGCCTGGTTAGTAGTTAATGAAATCCGGTACCAAATCCACAGCTGGTCCTCTTTCAACTAAGATGTCTAAAGTAAAGTGTTGTTAAATCAGATATTTCTGTCTCACATTTTCAGAAGGAATACAGAAAAGGGTTTTCCACCAAATTAATTTTTGTTTCTCAGCATTTTGAAAAGCCACACAGGACTGAACAACAGATTTTATCTCAATCATTTTTTTTCTTACTTAAGCCATTGATAAATATTAATTTTTGAATTTCTTATTTTTTGTAACACCAGTATCTTTATTAAAATTTTTTTAGCCAACAGGGATTTTCCATTTACATTTACCAACTGGGAGACAGTGTGTTGATTTTATGGATAACCTATGAACATTACTGAAGGGCTCTATCGAATACATCTGTAGTTAAAGAGGGCCAACCTGCAACTGAAAATTGTATCATTTTATGCATTTTATATTAACTTGTCAAATGGTGCTTTATAAAACTAGTCTGCAGAGCCAATCTGAGGTGGGGAAAGACTCTTGCCTTTTGGCCTTGATAGCCTGCTGGATAAAAAATCTAATTTAATTGGAGCTTTTCCATTTGAATCTTAAAAGGGTTATGTTATATATGCATGTGGCGTGATAATGCATTTAGTTGTAGACTAAAATGTGATTTGATTTGATAGTTTATTACTGCCTAAAGGAATAAAAATATGAGAATTCCATAGAGAGGATTTGAAAATGTAGAAAAGTGTGAACTGTATGCACTGAAATGGGCTAAACCAGTGACAGTGAGCACATACTGTACCAACTGAGGTTTCGATACCCCATTCCTTATCAAATCATTTTTTCAAACATGCGTTTAACTCAAGTGTGCCGTTCTTTCCTCGGGTTCCTACTTTATCAGACATTTAATACCAACAACACGTGAAGGGCTCGTACTGCCACAGAAAAGCGATTTCCCTTTGAAGGTCAGATCAACTGTTTCCAACAAGCATTGAGCATGGAAATTCAACTTTGATTTCCAAGTTACTTTAACAAATAAAGATTGGAGGTTGGTACGATATATTTTAGAACCTTGTCTACTTGTTACAAGTAGCATAAAAAAACAATTTATTTTTTATGACATCAATAATTTTATTCACCATGACTTTTCCTTTATACACTCTCGACATTAAATTTCTGTCGATAAAGCTCTTATATCTACGACTTCCAGTCGGTCCTTATAATAATGAACTTTTCAAAACCATACTTCTAAGTAAAGTTATTAATTTGTTTCTTGGAACCATCACAAGATATTTTCATTGGTGCAACTAGTTTATATATATACGCAAATCTTTGAATGCTGAATGCAAGGATAATTTCTCCTGAAAGTATGCAGTTTGTAAACCTGATTTAACATAATTTAACATAACTTTATGTAACTTTACTTCCTTCTTTCCTTTGTTGCATTAGAGACCCAAATAATAACGAGTTTGACAACAATTTATGGTCGAGCCAAATAAAAGAATACCAGATGTACACATCTGATTTTGCTTGCATCTGTTTGGGGGATGGTCAAAAGAAATAACTTAAGTCAGACGATGCTCTCACTGTGACCTATGAACATAGCTCCACTATAACCAGACTTGTCTTTTTCGTGTTATTACATACCTGGCTCAATTACCCATTACCCTAACCTTTGTGGAGAAAGGAAAACAGACCCATTTTCTGCCAGTCTTTTGTAATAAAAACGTTTTATTACAATATGGGCCAATCACCACCCAGTTAGTGTTCTTAAGTAGACCCAGAGTTCCAGTGGCAAACGGATAACTCTTGAAAATAACCAGACACCAATATCTTTTAAACTTCGTAGAGGAAAGGAAACTGTTCAATCCACCCTGTGTAATTTCTTGCATTCATTTATTCCAAATCTGAAACTATAACCTCCAATGCAGCATTAAGTACACATATTCTAAGGCAAAAGTATTCTTCATGATTCGTGTTCTGATTTCAGTGGTGGGAGAAAAGCAAAGATGATTGCTGCCCACCAAACTTCCTTGATTACAGAAAACAGGGACAAGGAAGGTGTGTAGTTGGTTCATAATTATATTGGTTCAGAGGCCTGTGAATTCTCTTTCAGGTGTTTGGTGTTGGCATTTACAGTGATTATGACAAATAAGATTCAATGTATTGAGTTGATATAAAATGTTGACATTGATAATAATAATATTATAATATAGTCTAATATAAAAAAAAAATAAAATAATAATAATAATAATAATAATAAATAATAATAATAATAATAATAATAGGAGTAATACAGATATTTATACAGTTTGTATATTTCAACAAGTTAAAAACTGGTCTTAGCTTTTATTAATATGTGCCCAGTGGTGTTTACTTTACTGATCCTACCTTTAAAATGTTCCATTGAAAAGAGATTGTATGAAATTAAGACAAGATCTTCGGTGCGTCCGCTCATAGAGTACTGTTGCAACATATGGACAGGTGTTCCNAATGATAATAATAATATTATAATATAGTCTAATATAAAAAAATAATAATAATAATAATAAATAATAATAATAATAATAATAATAATAAATAATAATAATAATAATAATATGAGTAATACAGATATTTGTACAGTTTGTATATTTCAACAAGTTAAAAACTGGTCTTAGCTTTTATTAATATGTGCCCAGTGGTGTTTACTTTACTGATCCTACCTTTAAAATGTTCCATTGAAAAGAGATTGTATGAAATTAAGACAAAATCTTCGGTGCGTCCGCTCATAGAGTACTGTTGCAACATATGGACAGGTGTTCCCTACCATCTTGATAGTCTTGATTCAGTTTCGAGATAGTTTTTGACTTAATTGGTCAAGATCTTCCTGGTTTTCTTTAGCCTTTGTCTTATCGACGTCTAGAAATATTGTAATTGGCTGTCCTCACTGGTACCAGCTCCGTTTCTTTTGCTTTTTTTCCTTCTCGTTCGTCTCACTTCTCTCAACGTCTCCATCCTTGTGCACTTGTTGCTCCTCTTTTTAGTAAATCTTCTTATGAATCTTGTATCTTCCCTCGGAAAGCTAGATTTCAAACTTAAGTTTGTTCCTTGTTGATCGACGATTGGTTGTATGTCTTGTTCTATGTAAATTGTATGGTTTTGTCCTTGGCAAAATGAAGTTCTCTAATGTTGTCTGGTAAGGGTTTCAGTGAAAAACGGTGGTACTGCATAAATAAGGTGCTCTTTGACGATGACGTCACTAATGAACCAGTCTCGATCTGCAAAAGGTAAAAAATAATTTAGAACACTGAAGAAATACATATATATATATATATATATATATATATATATATATATATATATAAATATTTATATCTTTGTCTGTCTCTCTTTCTCCTTCTCTCTTTCTCCCTCTCTCTTTCTCTCTGTCTCTCTTTCTCTCTGTCTCTCTCTCTCTCTCTCTCTCTCTCTCTCTCTCTCTCTCTCTCTCTCTCTCTCTCCTTTCACACGAAAGAGGTTGATTCCTGTCAACTCCCCCCAACCTTGTTTTTCTATAATACGGGCACTATTTCAGATCCCTGCAGAAATGTACAGTAAACAATTTAGTTTTTTTCTATATAAGAAGCGAACGGGATTAAAGCGGATGGAAAACAAGTTTTTTTGATACTAATGACAAATAACATCTTTGAAGTAAATACACATTTCAGGAACGAAGAAAAATGTTATGAAATAAGCAATAATATAATTAATTATTTGTTAACTTTTTTCCAACTTAAGTGATTTTCTGAAAAATATCTTATCAGAAGTAGGCTTCATTTATTCTGAGTATTAGATCTTTCGGCTTAAAGGGAATTGCTTGAGAAATGCTCTTGACTAATGACAATCGCTATTTTAGAAATTTCTTTTAAAGATCTTATAAAAGACCCAGTCTGCAACTCTTTTTACCGTCTCCAAATGCCTAACAAAGAGGGCCGCAGGCTGAAAGCTTTCTTCATTTTCAGATTTTGGAAAATGAGGTGGCCCTAAAGGCATTGATCATCATCAATATCGTTGAGCTTTTCCGGAGTTGTTAATAGATGTCTTCTAGATGTCAGGTGTACAGGAGGACTATTTTTTCACATTTCCTTTAGTCATGTCCTTATTCCCAAGCGAAATATTCTTCCCTCCTTAGCATCCTTTGAAGTGTAGTCTTTGTCTGAGAGGACATTGGATAATTTTGGCAGATCACCATTTCAGTAAATAAAAAATAATTCTCTTTATTAGACATATTTTCATTTCAATTAACATTTAGTACTTGACACAAGACATAAGGTGCAGCATGCACGTGGCAATTATGCTATTCAAGAAAAGAAAACCTATTTTTTATCACACCCTAAACTTGCTCCTTCCTTCCATTGCAGTTTAGAAATTTTCGTAGTGAATGGCTTGGAAGTATTTAAAATCCAATTCTTTTCTAAAGAAGCCCCGCAGTCTATTCACGAAACTCTCATACTTACATAAAAATACAACCAGGAGGGTGAAAGGAGAGAAAGAGCATTTTACAAAACGTGGCAAAACAAAATATGCTAGTGATTTGCAAAAGGAACGTCATTTGAATGCGGTAAAATTTTATTAAAACCATTAGTTTGGAACAGTGGTGCTGCAATGTATCTTTGGCCCCATAGCGAAACCAAGTCTTGCCCCCCGCCTCAACCATTTCATTTACTCACAAAGCCACCAAAAAAGAACTGTAACTTTTCGAAGTAAATTTGTTTGGGAAATTTGAATAGGAGGAGGGTCCCTTTCCCTTCACTGGCGCCCTTGCCTTCGTTCCCTCTCATATTTGCCTACCTTGCCTACCCTATAGGTACGGCTTTGGTCTGCAATATTCCAAGTCTCTTTGGGAAATTTGAGCACGATATGCAAGTGTTAACTTTTTTGTGAAGCATTCTTCCCATTTTCAATCGAACAATTCCTTTTATTGTGCTAGGTATATAACTCTTGGTTCCCTGTCCGAAGTGGCGAAAAGCCCTTGTCACTCCTGAAAGAATTATCTGAGATCGCAAACATTTTGAATATCATGGTTTGACGATTCTATCACAGACTGTGATTCGGTTTGATACATTGTTCTTGTTTATTGTTTGTCCAAAGTTTTTCGATATTTACATCCGATCTTTATTTCTGACCAATTTGCGTGACCGTGAGATAGGCGTTACCGTAGAAGTCTGAGACCCAATGGACCATTTCCGCCCTGATGCGAACAGCTCCGGCACCGAATTGTAATGGCGTTAAGAGCATCAGATACCTCAGGTATATTATAAGCTGCACTTTAAAAAAACACTATCGAGTAATTTTAGAGTCACTAGTATTACGACATCGATGTTTGGTGCAGCTTCAGATTCTAACTGTTAATTTTACACCATAAAATGATTGCCCTTTGGTGATAGCTTCCTCGTGATTTTGCAAGTGAGGTGTGTGAGGCAAAGGTGGGCTTTGGGCTCTGTACAGTAATAACTAAGTAGTTATGGACCGTGGATTGTCATCAGCTGAACAAAAGCTTGCGGAGAAGCTCTTAATTCTTAATCGTCGCGGAGAAGGGATTTTGACGCGGATATACAATATCAAAAAGGTAAGTTATTCCATTATGTGTGATGGAAAGTATCATGTGCACCTTTCCCAATTTGCTGATTTTTTTAAAAACAGTATCTATGCATTCCCTTCAAACCTGTAAAAAGGTCAATTGTTTAAGTTTGCCCCAAAAATGTTTGTTGACACGTATTAATTAGGGAGTTCCATTGGTCTTATTTATTTGATTGTCACCAAAATTGATTTTATAAACAACGGTAAATTTTGTGCAGGCCATGAGGAATGATAGACATTATTTGAGGTTAACTGTGTTGGCCGGAAGCCGTTGTAATCGTGCCGAGTATCAAGAAAACACTGCTCTATTTAAGCTTGTTGCCCTGTTAAGAGTAAGCACTCGGTATCATTTTCAAAATCTTCATAGATTCCTCTACCTTTTCAATAATATCAATTGTTTGTGGTGTTAAAGATCGGAGTTTGTCAACATTATGTTTTGCATGTTGAGGATAACAATCCCACCGGGTTCCACGCAAGCACCACGTTTTCGTTATACAGTTATACTTGTTGCAGTATTATTTTATGATTAAGAATAGTATGTAACAGGATAATAGGGTTCATTGCCAGCGGCATACGAATTTTAGACTGGTCATTGAACACACAACAAACTTCGTCCAATATGTGAGAACTGTACCCATCTGTAACCGACTGGTTTGGCCGGAATAGGAACTTGATCCTTGCATGTGATTACTTGTAATCTCATTTAATTACACAATGCTTGAGCACCCAAATAAACCCACATCCCAGCTTGTTACATTTATATGTTACCATAAAACTTGTGTGTTTGGTAAGTTTGGATGTATGTAAATTTGATTTACAGGCCTGGCGCAGAGAAGTCCAGATTTGTTAAGACGTCAGAAAAATATACCAAAAAAGTTTTTAAAATTGATAATAATAAGCTTATAACTTGTGATAAGTAGTCAAGTGTTGAGACACTGTAAACAGGAAGCTCGTCAGCTTATACACAAGTGTAATTGCAGACATTGTGTTGTTTAATACATCGCTCGTGTGGTGCTTTATTCTATTATGACTTGCTACTTCTGACTTGAAATACTCTGCAGAGACATATTAAGGAGAGGGACTGTTTTAAATGTGAATTTTTATGCTGTGTTCATTAAATGTACATTGTTGTTTTCGGAAGGAAAGGAAGACATATTAAGGCACAAAAAGTCTGCCAACGTGAATCAGTTTGTAAAGATATGTGGCATTGATAACTTTATTATCCTTTCCATCACTTGAAAGTTGAAGTAAATGAAGTGTTGACGTTGTTTCAAGAAGCGTTGCTGTGTTAAGACACACAATGGAGTTGCAATGATCATTCCAATAAATATACAAATCTTCAATAAGAAGAGAAATTCTTTTGGAAGTACCTGTTACAGCAGCCCCAAAGATACCTCATTCTTTTTAGTACATTAATGACTTGTTTTTACTTTTAAAGAATTTCACTTGGAAGAGTTTTTGGCTCATATCCAGTTGACAAAGGGTTGCATAAACTCAGAAATTTGGATACTGTCAAGAGCTAGCAAAGGTACACAGCATTGCAAGGGCACCCCTATAAAGGGGTCTTCAAATAAAAGTGGACCTTCTGCAAGCTCTAACCAAGCTTTCATTCTGAAAAAAACTTAGGAAATGGCTAGGATAGGGTTGCATAGTAACATGACACTTTAAACTTTTTGCATTGTCTAGTAATTAATTTTTAGATTGGTCTTAGCTGGACTCCTATTTTAACTCTGGCAGCTGTACTACCAGGGGTATTGCAAATAGCATAGCCAGTCTTGAGCTCAAGGTTGCAGAGTACCCTAAAGTCAAAATTGTTGCTGAGGACAGAGGGTAAAAACTCATACAAGAGTCAAGAAGGACTAGTCAGTAGTTCATAAGATCCATTGAATACAACTCTTGTCTTTGTTGTTTATTTGTCTGGTCTGTTAATAGCAAAGTGTGGTAAAAACCACGCCTGATTATTTACAATGTCATGGTTGGTAATCTTTGAGACATATCCTTTTTCAACATAATCCACAATAACTGCCTCATATGCTGCTTTGAGACTTGTGTTCTTCAAGAGCTGCCTCTCCATTCTGTGTAGTCAGCTGATAGCCACATCTTAGCTGTTAGGAAGGTTGTCTGGATTGTGTTTCCATTGCATGGTGACTTCATGCCTCCCTTTGTCAAACTTGAGAGATTGCCATACAGCTTGAAGAGCATCCTTCTCATCAGGTCTTAGTTGCTGGTTGGCCATTACGTCTTTCAAATCTTCAATTTCCCAAAATTGTTCTAATTCTTGATTTAAATCACTTGAAGAAAGAATATGTTGTTGAATTTGGTCGAATTAGGCTGCATGCTTCCTTGCTGCAGGTGTCCATGTGACACAAGTCCACCCAAGAGGTGTGAGTCGGGAATCTGGTTGCCCTGCGTTTCCTCTGACCTCCTCCAGTGAAATGTGAAGCTCTGCATGATCCACTCTGATCAGAATATCCACTTTGCCTCGGTTTTCCAAATTCAGGAATGGAATGTTCTTCAGATTGTCGTAATTCCCTGCTTTCACAAACCAGTTGATTGGCCTCGTGTTTCCAGTCACATGATTTGTTGCATACACATTTATCCTGTGTTGTGACTTTCCATCCAAACTAACCAGGTCAGAGTTGACTGTCATGGAAGATTTGACATGTCCATTCAGAGTGCTCACAGAAACTTGTTCCACTGGTCTGTGAAGGCCAAGCTCCACAGCAACATCTGCATTCAGGTATGTTTTGGTACTTGCATCATCCAGTAATCCATTCACTTTGAGTTTCTTCTTTCCATTTTGCAGAATGATTGGTATGGTGTGCAAAGGTGTGACCAGCTCATCTCCAATGTTTGAGGAAGTCATTGATTGTTCAGGGGGAGACCTGAGTTCTGTTGATGTCTTGCTGCCCTGGGTCCCAGAACCACCCTCTTGAATACCAGTATGCTGATCCTTGTGAAAATCCCTTCTCCACCTATCCTCATGCTGCAGTCAATGATGGTTGTCTTGACAGCCATTTACACCACAGATTCTTGTCTTAAGACAGTTGACACCATGGTGTTTCGGACAGCAAAAGCAGAGTCATAGAACCTTTGAAGTTTTCCAGCATTGCAAAACGTCCATGGCCTTGTGCTTGGGACAAGACCACTCAACATGTGTTTGCCCACAGATCCTGCAGCCCCATCTCTGAGGATACAATGAGTGTCCAGAGTCTCCAAACATTGTTTGCTGGTGATCCCTGCTGCAATTGCCAACACCACAGATAGTTTCAGCTGCCACCATCAGGAACTCAGCCTCTCGATTTATCCACACTCATAATGCCTCCAATCCATCTTTCTTCTTTTATTCGAATATCCATCACTGATACTTGGTAAGCATAACCTTAATTAACTTCTTCTGCACCTTCAGGTGGAGTGAACCATTTCCCAGCTCATCCCTCTGACCGGTCTCCATCAGGTTGACAACTAAGACATCCAAAATGTCAGCAAGCTTCTTCACATCTTTTGCATTGCCAGGGCATACCGATCTGCTTTGATCCAGCTCTTCCATGTTTATCGCAACTTGTCTGTGAAGACCACCATACTTCCTCTCCAGATGGATCTTTGCAGCATCATATGCAGCAGCAGTTTGTACTCTGGTGTTGAAGGTGCCTGGTCAATGCAGGTCATGAAGGCTGACTTCCATCCTGGATATGCACACTTGTCACCAGCAAATGTAGGGATGGAGACTTATGCAGCTGTCTCCACATGTCACGTTCAAGTTCAGTCACTCCATCATTTTGCTTATGTGCACAAAACCCCTGCATTTCCTTTCCACTGAAATTTTAGCTTTCGTTGTTTGCTGTCCACATTATTACTCAGCCAGTTCTAATAGAAAAAGTAGTAGAACAATTAAAAATTGCATCTTACTTTCTTTTCCACAGAGGCCAGGCAATTTGGGCTGGATACACCCTATGCAATGACAGTTGATACTCTTTATCACTCCTGCTAGGTTCTGCTCTCTTGGTTGTAGACGGATGCCGCTTCCCATCTTCTGGATCAGTAGCACCGTCCCCCTTGACAGGTTGCAATACAGAAGGTTGGCAAGTCATCTCTGGTTCTCGAGTAGTTTTACTCACAGGTCTCCCTGCTACTGCCAAATTGCCATGACGCAGGTTTTCCATCCCATTGGTTAGGGTTGGCCAGTGTCAATCAGCCTCATTGTTGTGATTGTCAGATTCACCCACTGCTTCTTTGACATGAATGGATGGACTTCTTCTTATGGGTGGAAGATTTGAATGCACAGATTGATTGTCATTGTTAGATTGATCATCATCATCATCGCTGGTAGATGAAACATCCAGTTGCTTCAACATCGCTTTTAGTGATTTTTGTTGCTGTAGATATTCGCTTTTGAGCTGTCTTTGTTGCTCCTTTATTTTGGCTGCATTTCGTCTTTTTTCCTTTGCTTTTCTCTCTTTGGCAAGCTCCTTTCTTCTTGCTTCTTCACTTGAATGACACCACTGCTCCATATGAGCCATTCTTGATTGTTTGGTTGTTCTTGACCCACAACTGATTCTTGATCCATGGCTTGCCAGCTCATCACGCAGTGCATCAAGGTATTCTTGTGCTCTATCATCAGTGGAGCAAAGTTCCTCACTGATCTTCTCAAATTCCAGAGTGATACGATCAACTCCATCAAAATCGCCCATCTTGGTGAACATCAGGGTAAGCTGCTGGAGATCTTCTTGGACTTTCTCCTCAGCAGTCTTCAGCGATATCATCTTGGTCAGTTGCATCACTTTCCAGGAGGCTGAGTAGCTTTAGTCTGGCTTTGGGAAAAGAGCCTTCCCAGTGGCTTTCTTGCTTTTGGCTGCCACTAATCTTTGAGTGACATTCTCATCGTGATCAACAGGCTGTGTTTTGGTCTTCTTTGTGGTTTTCTACTTTCTTCCTCCCATGCTGCCAGGAGTAACCACTCTCTGCTACCAGTTTTGTTGCCGAGGATAAAGGGCAAAAACTCATAAAGAGTCAAGATGACTAGTCAGTAGTTCATAATAACTCGACTCATATTTCTCTTGCATCTCAGCTCAATTTTTCAATCATACGTTTACAAGTGTCAACAAACTACCCCTCACAAACACTCCCACATAGATCAAAACACTAAAATTACCCACTCACTATAACAACAAGTTTCACAGTTTTAATTACATTCACTATATCACTCACTTCCAAAACAAAATGTTTACAAAGCAATCTGTCCTCCCACACAGGGTATTAACTTAATTGGTCCACAGTTATGCAGGCATGTATGACTCAACTTGCAGTCGAATATCCACTGTGTCCTTTAGGACAAAAATGGAGCTTTATTCGTTGTGTAATTAAATCAAGTTTTTGATTGTGCATCATAATCTTAAAGATTGGTATTTTTAGATCCTTGATGCTTCCTTAGCAGTGATATTGATATATAGCATGGCCTATTTTCAGAACAGGTCTGCAAGTTACCATGAATCCCAATTTATCTTTCTACATTACCATTTCATCATCATCATCATCATCATCATATTCGGTTTAACGTCCGGTTTACATGCTAGCATGTGTTGGACGTCCAACACATTACCATTTAACTTCTTTAATTCCAGCAGGCATATTAAAGAATAAGAACATATTAAAGTTCCAGGTGTCTGGCTCAGCAGTCACATAATGAAAAACAAAGCCTAGTTCCAAAGCAATGTTGTCAGTTTGCTGTTACCAAATTTGAACTTTCTACTGGGCCTGGTTTGTGGTTCTNGTCTGCAAGTTACCATGAATCCCAATTTATCTTTCTACATTACCATTTCATCATCATCATCATCATCATCATATTCGGTTTAACGTCCGGTTTACATGCTAGCATGTGTTGGACGTCCAACACATTACCATTTAACTTCTTTAATTCCAGCAGGCATATTAAAGAATAAGAACATATTAAAGTTCCAGGTGTCTGGCTCAGCAGTCACATAATGAAAAACAAAACCTAGTTCCAAAGCAATGTTGTCAAGTTTGCTGTTACCAAATTTGAGCTTTCTACTTGGCCTGGTTTGTGGTTCTGTTTTGACATGCACACCCTACACCCCCATATGCCATGTAAGCATTTATACACGTTAATGCATACCTTTTTCTTTGTTACTTTGTCAATCTTTGGTAATACAGTTACTGGTTTGATTATCTTTCAAACTCAGAAGATATTCTTCAAAAGATCGTATCTTTTGCTTGTGAGTATTGTTCGTCTGTGAGATGATAATTGAGCTATACGTAAACAATGGTAATAACATTGTTTGGTAAACTGCAACTGCAGCTTTCACAGTTAGTTGTGGTCAAAGTCATTGGAGTAGGTACAGGCACAGGCTTTCTTGTAAGTAGCAACAGAGTGATCAGATAAGCTTAATGTCTGATCAAGATTCAAACCAAGGTATTTATATTTGGTGGTGCAATTCACTGATTTATACCTTGACAAAATGTTGAGTTCTGCAGTCTTTTTCACTTTTTGAGCAGTTCCAAATGTCATGCATTCAGTCTTACTGGCTTTCATATTCATAATCAACTTGTTATGTTCTAACTCATCACAGCTTTTCGAAGATGTATAGATTATGGTATCGTCTGAGTACATCAGGATTTCACACTCTCTTGTAACATCAGCAACACTATCATAGCTCAGTAGAAACAAAAGCTGCCCCAGTATTGATCCTTGGGGGGAAAAGTTCCCTAACAGGTCCATTATTTTAAGAACATTACTGCTGTTTAAGCAGTTCTTTGATTGATCATGACCTTTAAGTGCAAGTCTATAGGCAAAAAGGTAAATGGCAAAGTTGATATGTTTCAGAAGCTCATTGATTTTCCTCGTGAATTTCTTATTGTCTTGCCTCATCCAGTGTATGAATCACATCTGCCTTTCCAAGAAGATAATATAAGTATAATTTGCTTCATGAATTTTTTGTATTTTGATGGGAATTAGCAGCCCTTGAGAGATTTTCTGCCATTCCATCAAAGTCCAGATGGCTTCACAAATGAAATCCCTATGATTTTTTTATAAGTCTTACAATATGGCACTAAATTTTGGTCATCATTCATCTTCATTATAATTTCTATACAAAACATAGTCTACTTACTGGGTATAAAATTCTCTACAAAACATATAATTTGAAAAATGAGATTTCTTGATAGTTAAAAAATGGGGTGTTTTTCCAGAGTGTTGTGTTATAGCACAGTGGAAGTACTCTTATTTCTGTTTTTGAATGCTTTGAATTTCTCATTGACTTGGTTGATGGGATTAAGTGGTAGCATTTGTCTGTGAGATGCAGCTGCACTCTAGGCCAATTTATGTTCTACTTGGACTTTGTGGGTACTTGAACCTTGACACTAGTTCCACTACTAATGTTAATAATATGCCAATAACCAATGGGTATGACTGGTATTGGTGTGGCATGAAGTTCAGTTTTAATGATGTAATAGTTTAAACTTCTTCCATATGAAATTTACAAATGTAAGAAATTTGAGTTAAAAATAATTACAATGCTGATAAATTCTAGACCTAGTTTGTTCAACAATGTTTCATATCCCTCTCATATCATTATTAGTACTGTCAACCACTGATAATGACAGGGAGTTCTGATGTGGTTCTCAAGCAAGTGGGTGTTAACAGCCGTATGCTGTCATCTTAGTTGTTTCTTGTGAGTCATGTGTCTTGATGAACAGGAAGGAGAAAGCAGCAGTTGTAATTTGCCATTTGGAGGAAGAGCCAGACAAATGATATTGTAGGTTTTATTAGAAGTTTTGAAGTAACCTTGGAGATATCAGTTGAAAAGTTAGGTTATTTGTGGTTAAGCTTTTAAATCAGCAGTCTTACTTGGCATACTAACATTTAAAAAATATTGACATTAATCTAATATGAGCATCTGGACTAACACTAATGACCTCCAATGCATATGTAATGAGATAATATATACAAAAATGTCTTGTCCAGATTTATTTTTAGTGTATGGAAAGCACTATTACCACTCAGAATAAAACTGGGTTGAACAGGGGAACCATTTCCATGTTATATATGAGGAAACAATAGGAATAATTGTGATGATGAAATCAGACAATAATGTGTTAAACTTGATAGATGGTGTATCATGATTTATCATTGTGTCATGATTTGTTACATTAAAGAATGAATGTGAAGTTGCAACAGGTCTTAACATTGACCAGTGCTTTTTGTTCTTTAACAAGACCTGTTGCATCTTGTTTCACATAAAGAGTGACACAAGAGTGAAGGTGGCTTCCATTTTCCTATTTTCATTTTATTCCTTATGCAGTTATAGGAATTTTGCTTTTAGGAATGACTCTCTCATTATACTCTGGAAGTGACAATATATTAAATAAATAAGAAAACATACATAGTTAATAATTTAGATTTTTCTTGCAGTGAATTTATTTGATATTAATTTTAAGGTATTAATGACATACTTAATACTATTACTTAACTTTAGTAGTCCCCTTTACAAATTCTAACAGCTAGTCATTGCTGTTAAGCTTTCCAGAGGAGTCATGTAATTCCCTGTTAATGACTGAGAGTTGAATGTACACATAGCAGTTTAAAGGATAATTCAGAAGACCTAAGCCCATGGAAGTACTTAAAAAAGAAAGAGAAGATACATTGTGATGATGAACAAGAGTGTTCCATTTTGCTGTAAGTTTCTTGCTGATGGGCTCTGTGGGAGCACTAGCCCTGACATGACAATGACAGTATTTATTAAATGGATTACTAATAGATTCATAGGTGTAAATGATAGGGTACTTGCTAGGGTACTTGCTGGATGAAAGGAAATTGCAAAGCATTATATTGTCTCTCCTTTTGTAGGTATGTTCTGATCCCAAGTCAAGACCTGCCTTTTTGGCAGATAAAGCACTTGAACAAGCTGTAAAGCAGCTTGTAAAAAAATTTCCAGCAATGGAGAACAGTAAGGTGAGTCAAGGAATTTGTTTACTGACATTTTACCAAGTTAATACTAAAAATTAAATGTTTTATTTACAAAAGAAAAAAGTACATCCATTGGCCAAGGTTTCTATCATTTAGTTAAGGCTAAAGATCACTGTTTTTAATTTTTGAAGAAAAAACCTACCCACTTGTAGAAAGAAATTCCATTCTTTTTTTGTGGCCTGTTGAGATAAGCAGTAGAGGCATTTATGAAGTGCAAACAATTTTTTTGGCATTTAGATACCTCCCACCACCTGTATATGACCATATGTGAAGCTCCTCCCCACTCCTCCTTCTCCTCCCTCTTCTTCCTGCCTCTCCTTCCTCCCTCTCCTTCCTCCCTCTCCTTCCTCCCTCTCCTTCCTCCCTCTCCTTCCTCCCTCCCCTTTCTCCCTCCCCTCTCTGTCCTTCCTCTCTCCTTCCTCCCTCTCCTCTCTCTCTCCTTCCTCCCTTTTCTCTCTCTCCTTACTTACTCTTCTCTTGCTCCTTCCTTCCTTTCCATCCTCTCCTTCCCACTCCTCTCTTTTCTTGGTCCCTCTCATCTCTCTCCTTCCTCTCTCTCCCTTCCTTTCTCTCCCTTCCTCCCCCTCTTTCCTTCCCCCCTTTCCTTCCCCCCCT
>RDPX01000015.1:3793614-3809757 GCA_003991215.1 Morbakka virulenta
TACTACTACTACTACTACTGCTACTACTACTACTACTACTACTACTACTACTACTACTACTCCTCTCTCCCTCCTCCTCCTCCTCCTCCTGCTGCTTCTGCTTCTGCTTCTGCTTCTTCTTAACCGGCAGTTGGAATTGTAACACCATTGCCAAGATTACGGCATTCCCCAAGAGTGCGATTTTGTTGTATTATTTGAGTTGGAATTTTTCCTTTTATCTCTGAAATCCAGTTTTGTTCTCCTTTTATATGACCATGATAATGTCATTTACAATACGTACACTCTCAGCTTTTCTCCGTTTCCGGAATCTCCTTACCTTGTAATTCAAAGGTTGATTCCTGTCAACCTTTCATCCTCCCCGACCACCACTTTGACACACATCTATCAACAATGCAGTGCTGTTGATCACATCAGCGAGGATAATATTTCTTTTTCAAGGTGATATTGTTCGTCACATTTAATGGTAGAACCCTGCAACACGTTGACCTAATCTTTGTGTGAGGGAAGTCAAGAAGAAAGGGAGCAGGAACAGCAGTGGGGTTTGAATGCTGTTTAATAATGCCACAAATTTGTTGAACAGTATTTCGAAAGATCCTACCGAGGGGAATAGCAGGGGGATAATGTGGAGACTTTTGTTACTAGTTGTTTGAGGAAGTTTTTTGTTTTAAACAAAAGTTTATTTGTGCATCGTCTTGGTGTACCATATTTACCCTCCCTAAGCATTTAAAGTACAGTCTTTTACAACAGTGGATTCCAGTTGATCTAAAGGAATTAAAATTCTATTTCTACTGGCTTAACTCCCACAAATTTCCTGCAGGTAGCCTGCTCTTTTGCCAGAAATCCGGATCTCTGACGACATGTAATAGAATTTGAGCCGAAAGAATGTACAGATACTTCAATTTTGAAACCAGAATCGAGCTATTGATTTAAAAGATAATGACATTTTTGAAAGCTTTGAAAGGTTATCTGATAAATAACAAGGAGATTTGGAAGACTGATATGGCTGAAGATGGTCTTGTCATTGTTAAGGGAAAGCCAGAATGCAGGACTTGTTCCTCAAATACCCAATAAATATGAAATCTGTGGACGGTCACCCACGGTCAGTAGAACAATGTCGAGGAGATGTAAGGAATAATAAGTAGGCAATCATAATATATTTGGCGGGTTAATTATCATTTTCCTTGGGCTTTGGAACTTGTTTACTAGTTTTATCTGTACAGAGAAATAATATTATTCGAATGTTGCCTTAGTGTCGTCAATGGTAATATCAGCCGCCATCCTTACAGAGCAAATCGTACTTCCATATCTGCTTGTTAAGCGTGCGTCAAATTTGATTAACTTGGTTTTGTACTTCACCATGTGGAAAACCGGCTGAATTCGGAAGATGGCTGTGCTTATGATTTGTTGGGAAAGTCTACTAAATGTGGCTATTTATAGGAAGCCATGACCGTTTGGACGAATATGATAATGGTGATGTTGCCAACGAATTTTGTTTGAATTTCAGATTGATGACCTGTGTAATCATTACATCAAAAGTACCGGCTTGAACCAGGAAGTCCTAGCTTTGAGTAACAGAGCTCCCAATTTATGGTTACACATAAAAGTAGTCTTTATTAGGGTCTAAGATGGCATGAATTTTTTTACAGACTGATGATGATCCCATCGCAGGGCTTGGTTTTTAGCGAAAAACAAGTAAATTTTGCTCCATTAGACGTTAGTAAATTGCCTTGTCTTCATGTGATACTGTGATGTTCAAGAGGTTTCCTGGAAATCTTACAGATAGCCATTGGTTTGTGCTAGAATGGAAAGCCGGTCAGTAGAATTCTTCATTGCTCCAATGAAGTTCCTCCGAAGGCACCATCCGACTCAAAAAAGTGGAAAAAGTGACGTTAAAACACGCAAAAAATTGTACCCGTTTACCATTGTCAAGAAATCAACAATAGATCTGTACGCCGCTTGCGTGGATTTCAGGTGGTAATAATTCTGCTTTGCAAGATCTAAGCAAAGCCCGCACTTTAAGTACACCAAAGGGTATTCAAAAAGTACGTATATGTAAAATTGACCATTTTTACCCCGAAAGTTTGTTACGTAACGTTTTCGTAGAACCTCCCCCTCCCCCCGCCAAAACACCTAATTTGAATTAATCGGTTGTCAGGTCAAATTCATCCACTCTTCTAAAAAACAACCATAGCGTAAGAAGACGTGTTGTGTTTTTTTAAATCATCACACAGCATATTTTTTTAAAGACAAAGAAGTAAGTAAAAAGCTTGTCGAGTTCAGATCTGAATGGTCCTATTCCCATTTAAATCGTACTTGTCGCTGGAAGCATGATTATGAATAGCTGATGTCAGTTATTTAATAAGCTTACTTGGTAAGTTGCTTAGCTCCTTGACGGAATTAACATCGTCTGCTGCATGATATGCCAATGCGTGATTTGCCATGAGACAAAACTCCCGGTTTGTCGACGGGACACAATTCTCTGGCGTAAACTGTCATGCTGTTAGTTGCTTATGCTCTACACTCTTGGAGTTGCATCCACCCTTTGCAAGCAAAATGCTGTCTGTAATTCTTTTTTGTATCTCCACATTTACTGATGACTACAAATAGTTTTACTATATGCCTCCTGATAGCCTTAAGGCCCCCTCCTCCCGCAATAAAAATGACTGTTTTCTATCTCGCTATGTTGGAACAAGGACAGGCAGATTACATCTTTATGTTAGTTTTAACTGTACGTTTTATTGACATTAGATAGGGTAGGAAACGAACATTGACACTTAAGTATAATGAGTGGAATGGTAAGTATAACTTAATTAAAGGACATGATTTTCCTNTAAGTTGCTTAGCTCCTTGACGGAATTAACATCGTCTGCTGCATGATATGCCAATGCGTGATTTGCCATGAGACACAAAACTCCCGGTTTGTCGACGGGACACAATTCTCTGGCGTAAACTGTCATGCTGTTAGTTGCTCATGCTCTACACTCTTGGAGTTGCATCCACATTTACTGATGACTACAAATAGTTTTACTATATGCCTCCTGATAGCCTTAAGGCCCCCTCCTCCCGCAATAAAAATGACTGTTTTCTATCTCGCTATGTTGGAACAAGGACAGGCAGATTACATCTTTATGTTAGTTTTAACTGTACGTTTTATTGACATTAGATAGGGTAGGAAACGAACATTGACACTTAAGTATAATGAGTGGAATGGTAAGTATATCTTAATTCACGGACATGATTTTCCTGCAGCTCCTCTGATTTGACACTAACAGCTGTTGACCGTTTGTCTGCAAGTTCAACCACAAAAGGATCCAATTACAATTTTCAAACGCAGCTCTCCAACAATGTTGCCAGCGTGCTCCAATTTTTTTAGTCAAGCTTTGCACGATCGTTTTCCCATTATTGTCAAAATGTGTTCTGAATTGTTCAAGTGAAATATTTGCCACACTTTAAACTCTGCGCGACCTAACAATTCTCTTTACGACTCGGTTAATGTCACTCTGCCCTTGTACATTCGTGGGAATAACGAAATTGACGAGTTCGTGTGAAAAAGAATATTGAACTATTCAGTTAATTACTCCCGCCAAGGAGCTTATGTTTTCGCCAGCGTTTGTCCGTTTGCGTCACTCAGCCTGTCTGGCTGTTGTTTATCGTTGTGCAAAATAACTCGAAAAGTTTTAAACGGGTTTGGGTGAAATTTTCTAGAAATGTTGATAGTAATACCGTGTTCGTTATGACAGTCGGAAAACGAGTACATTATTTATACAAGAAAAGAAATCGTCTGCCCATAAATACTTCACAGTGTAAAATGTAAAATTTTGTTGGATTGGTTTTAGCTTAATTGCCGGAGTATAACTACCAACCTATTTTTTGTTGAATTTTTTTTCTCTTTCTTTCTTTAGACACTTAACTTCGACTTGACTAAGGCATATTTTGACTTAATTACTACTTATGCTTCACTGTTCCTGATGATTGCCCGTGTCGAAGACCGGAAAGCGGTACTTAGTTTGTTCAACCACGCATACGATTTTCAGAAGCGACAAGGGTACGTTGGTATATTAGATATTACAAACATATATAAATTTGTGCATTAATAGTGGTATTATTATATTGTTTTATTGTATCGCTTTGTATTGTATTGTATTTTCTGTTTGGAATCCTATTAGGGTACCATAAATCGATAAAGCGCTGCGTTTTTTTCTAAATGAATACTTTAATGGGCACTTCTCATCAGTATACGCCACAGTTCACCAGTATACTCCACAACTCATCAACATACGCCACTCTGTTTTGGATTTGAAGTGACCTGAGGTGCACTCGATTAGACGTTAAAAAGCCATTGGTACACACTACATTCAGTAAAGAATTATTCAATAGAAGTTTTTATTGAAGTTAGAAAAAAGAATAAGACACCAGAAAATCAGGAGATATGAATATTAAGTTAAATTTGATTAAATACAAGTTGCATACAATGATATGAAACTTAGATCATAGAACCTTGGAATCCGCGGCTGTGCTATATCTGAAAGATACTTAAACTCGTTTTATTCGTTTGTTTCTTTTGTCACTGTGATAATAAGTTTAAAATGGCTTTAACCAAATCGTTTTTGTTTACTTGGAAATTTCTTGTTTTTCTGCGTTCTTGTAAAGGCCAGACTGGTTTTATGTCTAATTTGCGAGAAAATGGAGCTTTTGCATTCGAACGTGAATATTTGTCACCAGAAAAACGAAACGGCCTATCCATTTTTAACCACTGTTTTTTAAAGTTTGACCGTCAATGCTTACTTATCAGAAAAAAACACTGAACAAGCTTATGCTGTTTCTTCTGTTTTTGGGGCAAGGTTTAAGAGTTTGATTACTATATTTTGACGTCGATTTCAGTAGAAATTTTGAGCCTTTGCAATTGCTTTGGTTTTAAAGCGATCAGTCGACTTGTCTATTATAATAGAACTATGATTTATTTTTTTATTCAGTATTATAGCTGTTTAACGGCACTAGTTAGAAAGAGCCGCAGCGAGAAATTAGATTGACGGCAAATTTAAGTTGACGTTTAAGTCTCTTATTTACTTGTTTATACCCCCTCCTTTTTATGGTGACTTCATTCGTGTAATTACTTGCTGTAGACTCTTTTAAGTAACCTGTTTAAATTTCCAGCTGAGAGTTTATGGCTCACCAGTTCCTTCCCATAACAAAGCTATAGGTTATCCTATTAAAAAATTATTTTGTAAAATTGATTATCAAACATGGTAAATTAGATCTGGTGGTTAAAAAAAGGTCAAAGGTTTGTTTCTTTTGTTGTTAATAGCAATGTACCAGTTGTTCAAAGGACAGCCTGATGTTGTAAATTTGTGAAAAACAAGAGACCTAAGCGCCTTTTTCCCCTGTGTTATGGTGGTGATGGTAGTGATCGTAACGTTGGTCACGATGGTGATAATAACAATGTTGTTGGTGATGTAGGTGGTGGTGGTGATGGTAGTGGTGATGGTAGTGGTGATGATGGGATGGTAATTGTGATGATGGTAACAACAATGAGTTGCCATTTTGGTATTGAAGAGTGAAGTTGGCCTTAAAAGTTAATTCTGAAAAGTGATACAGAAATTCTGGGTAGGAAAAGATACCATGAAAAGAAAAAAACCCGCAAACAAGTTACGTGATATTGTTGGAATTAGTTCTATCTACCTTGCACCTAATCAAAATTTTGTTTTTTAAGATTGTTTATTTGTTTATTGATCCTGTTCGTTTTGGAATTATAGAACTTGTTTTTCCAAAGAATTTAATCCCGTGTAAACTTTATGTCACCCGAGGAATATTTGTGGATTGGGTCCTACCCACAAACTCGAAAAGCATCTACTAATTAATTTATTAATCAATAAACGAATACTTTTACTGCCATGGTTACTAGATCATTGGCGATCACGGGACACCGCAACTTCCGATCATAAGGGTCTGGGACTTGATCTACTGGCCGGGAATGCAAGTATCTATTTAAACAGCCTATTTGTTTTATTCCCTGCCTTCTTTTTGCTCCATGTCCATTCAATCTTTCCTGTGAGCATTACTTTTTCCAGCAGCTCTTTCTGTGTCACATCCCAAACGATATTCGGTTGTCTTTTCCTTAATAACTTTATCAGACGTTTTGTCATTCCTATTTACTCCAGCGTCTTGCCGTTTGGCATTCGGTCTGTCCAACTGATGTGCAATAGCACCCATCAGAACCATATTTCGTTTGCTTATAACTTTTTTTTTGTTTTTGCTGGAATTCCCCACCATTTGCAACCGTTCGTTAAGTTTGGAACAATGTTGCATTCTTGGTGTTTTATAGTTGAATGGAAGTCTTTATATTTTTTTAAAACATTAAATTCACTGAAAGATACAGTTTGGTTCACCAGTCTGTTTTTCAATGTTTGTGGTACATTTTCCATCGAAAGTGATGACATTACCAAGAAGGTTAATGAATGAATGAACGAACACAGTAATGTCTTAATTACTAATGTATTGTTAATTAATGAACAAATTAATTTTGAAAACAAGGTAAACAAGGCATAGTAGAGTAGACAGGCTCTTTCCTGCAGTAAATTCGTCATGACCATTGGAGAGGCATGTTCATGTTTTTATTCCTTGACCTTTGCTATAATTTGTTCAAGGCATTCTGCTTTGATTTCAGTAGGAAAGATCTCTATGACATCGATTAAAATCCACAGAAATACAAGAAATGCGGACAACAAGGTGCTTATTAGTGCACCTGGCCAGGTTTCAAACGGTGTATTCCAAAAAATGCAGTTCATCTGAAAATGGTTGTGAAATAGGTAACATGAAATAAAGAATTAATTCGATATTGTTTTGCTCTGTTTTTACTTCTTTAGAGAGCCAGCTTTCCCAAGGCTCGGCCAAATGGTAATCGAGTATGAATATCCATGGAAAAAATTGTCTGAAGAATTCACACCTCACTCTCAGGTAATATTGTAATTTTACTGTTATTCTGTTTAATGGATTTCATTACCTTGGGGATAGTCAGGATTGTGTTCCCTTCGATTCTGTAAGGAAATCTGCTACTTTACGGTGTGTTTTTTTTCGTTGAAGATTACAAATTTCGAGAGCTACGGTAAAGTCCTTACGACTGGAACCATCCTGTGGATATATACTTCCACTACAGGGTCAGTTTCACAAACAACTTGTATGTCGTCCACTCATTTTTAACACCAGTAACTTATGATTTTCGCAATAACTATGTTGAGATCTAAGAAGGTGTAGTGGTTGGCGCATAATACACGAGGCTAAAAATTTTGACGAGGATAAAATACACAGGGCGATGTTTGTCATTAAGGTAATGTTCGTTAATAGGTTCCGCGAACCCATTAAGTGTCTACTAAAGTAGTTTATTAGTTAAAGGTATAAACTAAGTAATTTTCCTCATCCTTGCTGCAAGTCAGTTTTCCTCAAATTCTTTGATATCTAGTCACTATCCAAATTGGTTTTTTAAGCTTTTAACCTACTTTGTTATACTCAAAGGCCCTGAAATTAAAAACTTGCTTTGGGTTATCCAGTACCTAACAATATAGTATACAGTAGCCCCTTGCCCCCACTGCAAAATTGCTTGCACGGTTTGCAGATTCCTTTGCAAGCCAAACTCGCACGTTAAATGTTCAGCCAGTTTCAAATTTATACGGTCACGGACACGCTTTCACAGTGGATTTGTAGTAGCGTTACAGGATGTTTCTTAGGATTTTTTTCCAGTAGAGGATTAATTTAGTATCAAACTGTGCAAGGAGTCTCAAGTGGCAATTGGTAAGTAGCGAAGGAGGTTACAACTACAGTCATTGCTCCCCTTGCTTTAAGTCAAACTGTCATAATTGATGTCACAATTGTACCTACATAATTTTGGTGATTTCTTGTTTGTGTCAGTAAACTACACTCCTTACTCGCAGCCCCCGCCCCTTATTCACAGTCCCCCACTTTGGAGTCTGTTTAATAAGGTTAACACTAATACCCCCTCCCCCTGCCCCCGTTGGCAATTTTTCCTTTCAAATCAATTAATAGTTCCAAATGATGGTATTTTGAAATCAGTCTTCCAAATAGAATACCCGATACTGGTAGTAGTGTTCGTCGTTTTTAGTTCTACGCCTGTTTTTGTACTTGGTCATAAAATATTGTTCCTCGTTTTTAGCTTTCCTGCAGAACGGCTTTCTAATAGCTTACTGTTGTTTGTTTTGTTGTTGTTATTTTTGATGTAACAGTTGTAAGTGGTAATGGTGATTTGCATCTATTACGTAGTTTCACTATTAAAATTATGATTTGTTATAAAGTTATGCATTCACAACTGACAGAGCAGCTTTTGTATGCTACCATAATTGTTGAAATATGTTGATAGAAATCACTGGTTTTAATTTAAGCGATGGTCTTTACTTCGAAAATGCAAACAAGTTTCAGATCAAATAAGGGTATCACCAAATGCGTACGTTTTACATTGAGAAGATACAGGTTTGGAATATGACAGGTTTTTGTAAACAACCGTAAGTGATTATTTTATATCCGTCTACGTCGTGACAACAATGTAACACTACTGATTAATCATCATAATTTTGTAGAGGGTTGGCATTGCGTTAATGGGACTGAATATTCTATATTTAAGAAGAAATCTTAGTGGTAAGCAGGTGAGTGTTGCGGATATTTGTAATGAAATGTATAATTTTATTTTTAATTTTAGTAACGTAATTCTTATTTCATCGTCTTAGTACACATGTACACTGCTGTCATGATCAACTGTTACGAAATGCGCAGACCACGAGAAATGCTATACAATTTTAGTCGGATTTTTTGTGACATGCTTGTTATTAGTGAACATGTCGACCAAGTTCATTCGCTAGATTGGTAAAGTTCTTTTTACTTAATACAGCTAGAAAAGACAATTATACTGTTTATTAACTGGTGGTAACTTGCTATGGTGACAGAGGTTTAACCAATACAGTATTCCTTTTAGTTTTATACAAAAAGCGATTTACTAAAATTTAGTATGAGTCATGAGTTAAGCGTTTTTTATTGAACAAAGTTAAGGAGCCATGGCTTAATGGTTAGTGCAACTGCACAGTAACCAAGAATTCCGGGATCGATTCCCCGAGCGGGCGACTTTGGAAATTCACAAAAGAAAAAGCCATTGGTTGGTGTCAGGAGGGGCATCCGGCTAAGAAATTCCTCACTGCCAAATCCAAGCCCCTGTGAAGAGCACCGTCTGAGCCCAAATACTGGGGGGAAATAACGTTAAAACCACAAAAAAGGTAAGCTAAAACCACCGGTATGCCTAGCAGATGAATAATATTAAATAGGTAAACAGCGTCACAGAAAGTATCCTATCTTGATGCTCTGAGGGTTTGTTGCTTTTAAAAAATTTGTCCACTTTGGAAATAGTATACTATATTTTATATATGATATTGTGTAGAGCGAAAAACGAAAATCATCGTAGATTCTTAGAGTAAATTTTAAATTGTAAAGGATTAGTACGGGGATTCTTGCATCTGAAGACGGTTGCTCAATTTCAAACATTTGTGACCGAAAAAGCTATATTCCAGCACACTTTTTTTTTTACTTTTGGAGAAATTGTGGGTTTCATTGTGTGGTGAGGTATTATGGAGGGCATACGGACAGATGGGAAGCAAATGATCGAGAAAAGTTTGCATAAAGCATGGATCGTGGAAATAATGGTGTTCGTTCTTTGATAGCATTTTGAAATACAGGCTATTGATAGCTATTTTGGGGATTTTTGTTCTGTTATCCTGCCACAATGCTTGATAAAATTTAGCTTCTCCAGTCCCAAAGCTGTTTTAACTGTATTTAAAACGATGTATTTCCAACTGATTTTTTCATGCCCTTTGTTTAAATGACATCATGGAACACCCGGTAATTTTATGTGGCTTCTCATGCTTCTCATTCAACAAGGAAGGTTTGTTATTATATTTGAATGACGTGTATCCGTATGTTTGTGCTTGCGTGTATCTCTATCTGTGTTCTTCTCTCTCCTTTACCTAAAAATCCTTTACTTTGTTTACATTATTTTTCCCTCCCTCCATCTCGTTTCTCTTTCCCCTTTCCCTATTCCGCCTTTCCCTTCCTCCCTCCATCCTTGTGCACTCTCTCATTCCCACTCATATCTCTCTCTCTCTCTCTCTCTCTCTCTCTCTCTCTCTCTCTCTCTCTCTCTCTCTCTCTCTCTCTCTCTCTCTCTTCCTCTCTCTTTTCTCTCTCTTTTCTCTCTCTCTTCCTCTCTCTTTTCTCTCTCTTTTCTCTCTCTTCCTCTCTTCGTCCTACTACACCCTTTTAATACAAAATACCAAAATACTGTTTATATGTTTATTTTCTACTCAAGATGAGAGAGGCGCAATTGCTCAGTCTTACAGGAGTACCACAGCAAATGCTTACACCAGCACTTACGGAAACGGTAAGAGTTTTTAGAAGACCTCTATGACCTGAATGTTATAAAAACGATTTTATTCAATTTGTCAAGAATATATTTGGTACGTGAGTACACTTTTTATAATAGCTATGTTTTAAGTATAACTGCTATTTTGAATTTTCGGATTGTGTAGTTATATTGGGTGCATATTAGGTAAAATGTGTGGCCTGTATAACAGTATAATTCCGTCAAAACTAATTGGTTTCTTTTGACAAGGAAAATTGATGTTTCATTTTTTGTTTTGTTTGAAAGCTTGCTGAAAAGCAGCGAATCTTGTAATTTAAATGTTATTGTTGCTTCTTTTTGTACTCGAGAAACAGTAAAGGAGGATCCATCACGTGTATTTTTGTCATGTTAGTAGACTTTGTAGTAACCGTGAAACGCTGGTTAAAAACTTAATTGAATCTTTTTTTGCATGGCAACAAGGATCTGCTTGTTTGTTACTTTGGAAACGGTTTCCCATTGAACGTGTAAAAATTTTGAAGCTCCGGTTTTGCAATTGTTTGGTAAATTCAGTTTTCTTTTACTATTGAATCAAGTTATTCAGAAAAAAAGTCTTTTCTCCGTACATTGGTTGACAGGAACAATGTAGACGACCTTCCCTGTTCTGAAGTGGTGGAGAAGGCTCATCCACTTGTCCAGCCCAGTTAGCACTTTTTTACTTCCTCTTCCCCCAAACTACCTCCACCTTTAAATTTTAGAAGCAGAAATGGTATTTTTTCCACGTACATATAAAGATCAATAAAAGGGAATTGTATATTTTAATCAAGTAAATCAGTGAAGAGTAGCCTGTAAACTATGCAAGCTTCAAAGATAAGGATAAGCACACATACTGTAATGCAGCAAATTATTTGCTTTTCCCCTGTGAAAGACATTTTTTTTGCCCAGGAAGCAAGTTTTTCTTAAGGATACGTATGTTCTAACATCTTTAAGCAGCACAAAATAAAACCATTATACAGTGATAATAACTTAAAAGGTTATGGTGCTAATTGAGGACACCACACTGCACGCACATGAAACAAATCACAGTGGGGTTTTTTTACCATTCGTGTCACGTGACAAACATTCTAGGTGTCTTCTTTGCCATCATTGGCCTTTGCTTGACGTCCATTGGTGTTCTCGACCTCTTTGTTGGACCATATGGATTTTTGAAAATGATCATTGTGTTGAATAATTTTAAAAGACAAATTTGAAAATCTGGAAGGAGGTTAATTAGTATGCAGGTCTTTGGATTGAAAAGACTTATGGCCTTACTAAGTTTGCCCTTCAAAAACGATTTCTTTAAATATTTTTTATACTTAATGAGTTGTGTGTTATCTATGTATTACTTATAATGAACCTATAGTGAAACATTTGCTCTTTTGTAGGTTCCCTGTGAATACTTGTCCATGGAAACAATGACAAAATGGATTCTCGGTAAGTGGCGTCAATAATGCATTTTGTAATCAAATTTATCTTCGATTCGGACCTGTAAATTTAGTAAATTTGCTTGGAATTGAAAATTCTGAGAAACATCCCAGCAGATGTAGATGGTTTGCCATTAAATAGGAGTGGCCTTCTAACCCCACAGAAGTCATGTTTTGAAAGGCCTTGTTATGAGATTTGGGACTTTATTTATTTTATGGCAGGTTTTATTTATATGATCACGTAGTGCTAATACACTTTTGAAAACAGGGATTTTGGTCAAAATTATCACTTAATTGGACAGAAAGACAAAAATATTTTCGTAGACATTTGTAAATAAAATAGTTTTATTCTTGCAAATTGTAGTCAGTATATTCACAGCGTATCACTCGTAAGCATACGCATCAGTGCCCGAGAAGTTTATCATTGGTATATCATGTAAAAGGACCGGGTTTCAAAGCACAGCCACTTACCCGGAAGTACCGCGCTTATTATGTTTTTTTCCATGTAAGATGTTCGTCCTTCTGGAGGACACTGAGGTGGATGAAAACCAATACGTGAAGGATAATGAAAAGGATAAAAAGAAACGAATTACACGTGAACCTCTCCAATAAAATGACTTCTAGTCTCACTTTGGGTAAACCTTGTTATTCCCCAATATATCCTATCTACCCTAAGCCTGATTACTATCATTGTTGCTGTCTGCAAAACGTCAAAAGATAGAAACTTTTCGGGGTAGGTTCCCATGATAATGTAAGTTATCTTGTAGGAAGTTAACGACTTTTGTGGATAATATTTTATAAACATGGGGTTTATAGTTCATAAAGACGAGTCTGAAACATTATATATCGAAGGGTGTAAAATAAAATGTGGACAACGTATAGTAGCCCCTGGAAAAGGTCAAGAGAAACAGGTATATTAGTTCTTGCAAGAAANTGAACCTATAGTGAAACATTTGCTCTTTTGTAGGTTCCCTGTGAATACTTGTCCATGGAAACAATGACAAAATGGATTCTCGGTAAGTGGCGTCAATAATGCATTTTGTAATCAAATTTATCTTCGATTCGGACCTGTAAATTTAGTAAATTTGCTTGGAATTGAAAATTCTGAGAAACATCCCAGCAGATGTAGATGGTTTGCCATTAAATAGGAGTGGCCTTCTAACCCCACAGAATTCATGTTTTGGAAGACCTTGTTATGAGATTTGGGACTTTATTTATTTTATGGCAGGTTTTATTGTGAGCAACATCCCAGCAGATGTAGATGGTTTGCCATTAAATCGGAGTGGCCTTCTAACCCCACAGAAGTCATGTTTTGAAAGGCCTTGTTATGAGATTTGGGACTTTATTTAATTTTGGCAGCTTTTATTTATATGATCACGTAGTGCTAATACACTTTTGAAAACAGGGATTTTGGTCAAAATTATCACTTAATTGGACAGAAAGACAAAAATATTTTCGTAGACATTTGTAAATAAAATAGTTTTATTCTTGCAAATTGTAGTCAGTATATTCACAGCGTATCACTCGTAAGCATACGCATCAGTGCCCGAGAAGTTTATCATTGGTATATCATGTAAAAGGACCGGGTTTCAAAGCACAGCCACTTACCCGGAAGTACCGCGCTTATTATGTTTTTTTCCATGTAAGATGTTCGTCCTTCTGGAGGACACTGAGGTGGATGAAAACCAATACGTGAAGGATAATGAAAAGGATAAAAAGAAACGAATTACACGTGAACCTCTCCAATAAAATGACTTCTAGTCTCACTTTGGGTAAACCTTGTTATTCCCCAATATATCCTATCTACCCTAAGCCTGATTACTATCATTGTTGCTGTCTGCAAAACGTCAAAAGATAGAAACTTTTCGGGGTAGGTTCCCATGATAATGTAAGTTATCTTGTAGGAAGTTAACGACTTTTGTGGATAATATTTTATAAACATGGGGTTTATAGTTCATAAAGACGAGTCTGAAACATTATATATCGAAGGGTGTAAAATAAAATGTGGACAACGTATAGTAGCCCCTGGAAAAGGTCAAGAGAAACAGGTATATTAGTTCTTGCAAGAAAATGTTACATACTTTTGTCGTCCTATTAAATCATGGTCAGCACCTTAACAAAGATCTTTGAGCTCTTTACTGGCTGGTAGCGTGAGATAAACATTGGTCTTTTTCATATTTAGACATTGAGCTAGAGATCTTTACCTGTACTTAATTGAAAGATGAAAAGATGCTAGCAGTGATGGTGACAAATTTTGCGAAGGATAAAGTACTTTCTTCGCAACCAACGTATGTTTCTGAATACCACATTGCCGAAGTGGGAACATACGCAAGAAAGGACTGTCAGGATTTGATAAGGGAATTTTTAAAATCCTGGGAAGACTGCGAATAAGGAGGAAGTTTTTTACATTATTGTATAGGTGGTTCCCGTCTTACAGCCCCACATACCTTTTAAGAGGTGGCGAAGACATAAATTTATATATCTTCCACAGAGCGTCGACAAACCTATCATAACATATCATATTACTGTATAAATGGCAGTATGCATTAAATTTTAAGGGTTAAAACCTGTTTGTATAGTTAACAGTAAATTAATTTATTAGTTTTACATCGTCGTATGTAATGGAACAGTACATATAAAAGTCAAATTTTTTTCTTTTCTTTTAGTTTGTTACATGTTATGCCCAACACAGCTAACAGCCCAACCAAATGCACTTGACGTTTGGAAATCAGCATTACAAGACGGCTATTGTATTGCTTTATTTCGGGATGAAACGATCATGATTCACAAAGAAGTTTTGAACTTTTTTGATTCGATGAAGGGGTAAGTAAATATTGACACTGACAGTAATGTCACCATTATTATTTTCAGCTTTTGTGGCTACTTTTTAAAAAAAAATGCAGGTATGGCACCATGTCATTCCTCATGGAAGTACGCAAATAAAACGATGAAAATAGAATATACCCAGACAATGTTCACAACTAATCAACTTGTAAGGATTATTAGTTGATTGAATGCGAAATCAGCTGCTGAACCAATGCCGCATTTCATCGGATAAGCGCCCTTATTGAAAATAGCCTATGGAAAGGGGTGCTTATTCCAGGATTAACAGAAAATGAAACGAGAAGAATAAATACCTTATTACAGTAAATTTACAATATTCAAAAAGGATCCCATGATAAATGATAAAAAAAGCAGGCGCTTGTTGCAAAAATAGTTTTCTAAATTGGTGCTTATTTAAGGAGGCGCTTAGTCGAGAAAATACGGTATTTGTTGTTGTCTCAAATTTTGATTATTAATGAAGTGCAGTAAAGCATAGCAAATGTAAATTAATTCTTCTAAGTAGAATGGGTCGTTATGTATGTTAAAAGATGACTGAAAATAGAATGCAACCTGACAAGTATTAACCAATGACTTAAGACAGCCAAGAAATTGGAAGATGTTAACTACTAACAAGAAAGTAGCATGGAGCGTAACAGATATATGCAAATGACTGAAAAGAGAATGGAAGCTGATGTCAACAAATGCTTAATAGTAGAATGGAATGTGGCAAACGCTAATGACTGGACGTAGAATGGAGAAATACATACGTAAGTGCTTAACCCAATATCTCTTTCGGCACTGACTAGCATACAAGTCAATTTGTCAAACTGAAACTTTCTCTTAGTGCATTACCGCAGAAATCATAAGAAAAGGTAGGATAAAATAAGTAAAAAGGTAATTGCAAAATAAAACTAAAAGTTTAGTTTCCCTTGAGTAGCAAACATATTTAGACCAAGTGTATCCGTTTTCCATAAGGGTCATAGGGACAGAAAACAGGCATTTACAATTAAATTTTGCTAAATGGTTTATTCTCATCATTTATAACTGTTGAAAGACCTTTTGATGTTGTTTTTTTGACATACCCAGATTTAACTCGTTTTTTATGGGGATAGTATCCATCTACCTAACATTTTTTTCTTCTGTTCTATTAATTGTAGTATTGCTGGCACGTTCTTTAAACTACTCTTCATAGCATTTATCACTTCCCTTACCAAATATTTCTATTCTGTTAAAGAGGTTTCATTCTTCTCGGCGTCCTATTTACTCCATTATTAACAGGACACGTTTCAAAAACAGTGACATGTCTCTATAACTTCGAATTCAGTATCATACAAAAAGTATTATTAGAAGGGAAAGCGAGGAAAGAATCCTTTACTTTGTTTACATTATTTATCCCTCCCTCCATCTCGTTTCTCTTTCCCCCTTCCCCATTCCGCTTTTCCCTTCCTCCCTCCATCCCTGTGCTCTCTC
>RDPX01000015.1:3817155-3860760 GCA_003991215.1 Morbakka virulenta
TGTGTGTTGTGTGTGTTTTGTTTGTGGCTGTTTTTGTCGTTGTTTGTGTGTTTTTGTTTTTGTTGTTGTGTGTTGGTTTGTCTGTGTTTGTCTGTTTTTTTTTTTGTGTTTTTGTGTGTGTGTTTGTTTGTGTGTTTGTGTTTTTCTGTTTCTGTGTCTGTGTGTGTGTGTGTGTTTCTTTTCCTGTGTCTCTCTGTGTGTGTTCCTGTGTCTCTCTGTGTGTGTTCCTGTGTCTGTTCCTGTGTCTGTGTTTGTGAGTATACCTGCGCTTGTCTGTCTGTCTTTATGCTTTCTCTGTTTAAACACCGATATCTCGAGAATGGCTGTACATTTTGTCGCACAATTTGGCACAAAGACAGAGAGCGGATGTAACAGAACGTCGTAGGAGGCCTATGCATCTTTTTTGTGCAGAAGTCACTGCTCATACGCAATAAGATGCATTTTTTTGTATTGAAATGTATCATATATTGTTAAATGACAGAGATACTTAAGTGGTCAGCATGTGAGGTAAATATTATTTGTAGTGCAGACATAATTCTTTGCAGCTAGTATTTGAGTGGCCCGAAGGCAAAAATGCTACTGCTGTTAATAACAAATCACAGCATTACTGCTATTTGTTGTCATCTCACAAAAAGTCTTGTTCAAGTCCTGTATTGCATTAACTAAAAACCCAGATGTCATAGACTTGCTCATTAGTCTTACTGAATACTTCAGATTAGTCGTGCAGAGTTATTGAAAGTGGGAAAAAGTCGTTTGGGTTTGTATTACGTTTTGACTTACTTAATGCTTAATTCGTGCGCCACTAGAAATTGATTGGGCATGCCTGGAGTGAACCTGTCATAGTCTTGAACAAATTTATGACAGCAGCTGCTCTTTCTCTTCGTGTGATAGTGAATTTTTAATACTACAGTAAACCTTTTTTGTCGTACATAATACCTGACTTAAGTCACTAGATCAGTCGGCGAAAGCCAAAATTAGTGTTACAGTATCTTTGAAAAGAGCGAAATGGCAGACCAAAACCGCATATTTGGCAGCTTTCTGACTACTACTATTTAGGTCTGGAAAGAAAACCTTTTTTCTTTTCGTTTTCATGCCATACAAGCACAATTTTGATTTAGTCTATTTGAACTACTTTGAGTACTTATGTTTTTACCATTTAACTTTTATATAAGATAACTATCAACTACCAGCTGAGTAAAAAGATAATTTAACGACTTTAATAAATGGTACGTCGCGCATTTTGCTCACCAAGTACCCACTACAAGAACACATCTCCCCGTCAAATGTCAAAAATTTAGTCGCAGAATTTTTGAAATTCCCTCTTCTTCGTCGTGCAAACTCGGCATTTCTTTACTCTTTTCTTTCACCTTTTCTGTTTCTTAATTATCTACTGATTGGTGAGTGTTCTACATTGTCTATAAGTATTTTCTCTCAGTGCATAGATTGTCAAAGAATGTCACTCCCTTTTTGCTTCTTTAGCAGTGACCAGCCAAATGACATCTATAATTAACAAGCCTTAGCTATATTGATAATATTGCACTTCTTCACAATACATTCTCTTAATAAACTCGGGAAATGTAACTACAATGTACCTTTTAAATTGCTAGATTAGTTTAATGTATAATGCTTGGATGGTCAAGCTTTAAGTACCCCTAGTGTTTTTGCCCTTTGCTACATAAATCTCACCGAGTGTTTTTTTTCTTAAAATGGAAAAAAGGCTAGTAAGAAATAAATATTTTTTTCCGTTGGGTTTTTTTGGGGGTTGTGTGTGTGGGGGGGGAGTTTTTGCCGCACTCTAGGCAACGCTTTTTGCATTAATCCGACCTTGGCTTCTTGTAGTTGTTTACTGTATCTTCACATTTTTTGTGCCATTGAAAATAACTGGATAAAGTAGAGTTCAACTCTAGAAATGTACGCGTAATATATTGATATTGAATTCAAATGTAACGTGCATACTTAAGCATAAATTCCATATTTGATTTGTTTAAGTACAAAATGTGATGTACTGCTCGGTCTTCTCTGATTCGTTTTGTGGTTTTGCACACAATAGATCAGTACAGTGGTATGGGAACTAACTTTTTATACAGACATAAATCTGCGAGGAATAATTATCTAGCTGCAGTCGCAGCTAAATAATTATTATCAATGTACATTTGTTTTCCCAACTGATGTTTGCAGAAAACGTCGTTTCACAGCTCTGCATTGGGACCTACGGTATAGTGTTAACTTGACATAGAAGCAGGCATTTTTTTTCTTCATTATTCAGATATAGCTTACCTTGTTTTTCTTGAGATGTAAATATCTACCCTGCACTTAGACAGTTGTATGGCATTTTAAAAAGATTATTTTAATTTGCTTTGTCGATGCGATTTATTTATCGAAATATTAACAGTCAGATTTATTTTCTTGCAGAAACTTTCCGTTTGTCCTGAGGATGAGTCACTAATAATGACGTCATTTGTGGCATCTCTGTCTTCTGTAAACGTCAAACAAGGTAAACATATGTAAATTTACGTTTGAACGGGGGATTTTTTTTGTCCAAGTAGTCTGTTTTTTAATAATTTGTTAATAGAACCTGGACGTCTGGCTATCACCTTTTAAATCATAACAAACCTATGGCATTTATTTCCAAAGCAGACGTTACCTTTTGTAGAAAGGTGAAAAATATTGGTACACCGAAATGGATACACTTTGGCGCAGACGTATTTTTCACTTTTCTTTTACTTATAACGTTTAATAATAACTTAATAACATTTTTCGGTTAACCACACACAGTAATACTCTGAATATTCTCACAGGTTAAACCAGGACGTCTATCATGGATGATCAAATGACACCCATATACCGAATTGATATGATTTCTTACAAGCTCCAATGACCATTGGTTTTCAAAGCTCTTGTCGCACAATTTTAAATCAAATGAGGGTTGAAAGAAAAGCGTTCAAAGAAAAGGTTCGCAGATATTTAGATAGCACCGCTCTTTGTTTTGGCTACTTCTTTATTTAGGGGTGGTGTATTGTCGGTATTTGGATTTTTCGATAAATATATTCGGAGTATATTCGGAACCATTCACGCATTGCATACAAGATGACGTTATTTACCTGACTATGGTCGGTGTCAACGAGACTCAATATTATAAGCTTAAAAAAGCGGGCAAAAATTCCAATTCAATTAATGGATGTAATTCACCCTTATTATGAGAAGTGCTTATACTTTTAAAGCACATATGGTAAAGCACATGCATTTGTTACAGGGGTATTATGTAATAAAACTGAATTTTTCGTCACATGAATTTTGATCCTCAGGAACAATAAAAAGCATGTTCGTTGTTTTATTGTAGGCGAAATTCCTTTGTTGAGATTTAATCGGTAGGTCTCAACAAAAAAAACCCTTTTCTATAACTGAGTGGTTAAACGGATTGGTTGTAAACAATCTAGCCTGCAGTGGTTCAGCATCATCATCATCAATCATCATCATCATCATCATCTTGGGGCCTCAGGCGAGATAGACTTCATTACACCTTTCCATTATACCCTATCAATCATGATGGTAAAGCCCAGCTTTTTGGTTTATTTGTGTAAATTGTATTACTCGCGTCGCAGAGCTTTTTCTATAGTGACAATGTGGAAAGAAGGCATAACACAGATTATTTTTTTTTCCCCGTTTGTTGAAACTTTTTTTCCCGGAAGCCATGTTTGTTTTTATTTACACACTTAGTCTGCTCGATGATGCTGGTCCAATACGTTCTAGCCGAAAACGCAACTTTAGTGGAATTGTGCTGTTTCTACCCTTACTTTTTTGCACAAAGATTTAATTGTATGCTTAATCACCCGGTACAGTAGTCAATTTAAGGTTTCAAGACAATCTATACAACAAATACTTGTAATCGAGTTTATCTAAATTCATTAAATCGTCCTTTTTTTCTCTTCTTTTTATCAGTCGAGAAAGGAGAGAAGTTGGACCTTAGAGGACTACGATTAGATTGGATGAGACTGCAGGTAACTCGCAAAGGGCACCATTTATTCAATAATTGATTGTTAACTTTTTCTTTGAGTAATTAAAGAATCTTAATTTTTGTCGGTAACTGCTATGCGCCATCCATTTTGCTTGTCAGGGAAAAGTTATGTTATATAGACCAAGTATTCTTCTGTATTAGAAATTTGATACCCACTTTGATATCCACTTTGATACCCACTTTGATACCCACTTTGATATCCACTTTGATACCCACTTTGATACCACTTTGATACCCACTTTGATACCCACTTTGATACCTACCAAGTAAACGCATTTCTTTAATGCCGCAACCAGAAAGTAATGTCTATTTGTTCAAAGTCCCTCCTTTTTTTAGTGATAAGCAGAAATTAATATCAGCGGTGTTCATTTTAAATGTTTCTACAAGAAACCATACGTTTGGATCACGTTTTGTAAAGGGTGCATTTTTCAGACTTCCTTTTGTTTTTGTTAACTAAAACCCCAAACAAAGATATAAGCCAACAGTGACATATGAGGATACTTAAAAAAGCTGATAAGGATAAAGCAAAAGAAGAGGAAAAGAAAAGTGGTGATTGGCTTGTGTTTAATATTACGTAAATTGTACTTATAAGGGAAATTAGAAGAAAGAGATTAATAGAGGTTCCAGCAGTTCGAGGGGAAACCTTTTGAGTAAAATTTCTATGGCAGTAGGAAATATCGACAGTTAAAAAGGGAGGTAGCAGAAAGTGGAGTGACACAAAGAAAACGATAAAGGCAATGACATAGGATAATTTTGTTCAGAGAAGGATTTTTCATGAAGATAATTGAAGAAAATTGAGAAATTTGTGTCCATCGAATTGAATTCGAGTCACTGTCTGTGTCTATCATTGCCACGTGCTCTAACAAGTGATTTATCAACGCTATGTTCTTAACCAGATCATTTTGCTGCTAAGTTTATCATCGGGAACATTTGAGGTGGTAGAAATGTGCTCCTGTGAAATGGTCCTTTCCCAACGAGACCTTTTGAGGTGGGCTAAAGGCCATAGTTCATAGAAAGGTAAAACGTTGTCGAATTCTTGATGAAGTACATTACACCTAGGTATTTATTGCTTTTTTCCCCAGTCTGTTTTCTTTTAATTAATATGATTCTATTTTCAGGCGTATACAAGTGTGCGTGGATCGGTTCCTGAACTTGTAGATGCAAGAGATTTAGCGACTTTAATGAATAGTATAGTACTGCATACCAAATTAGTAGATGATCTAACGGCACTAATGAATGAAGTATCGGATTTATCTTTGTTTTGGTAAGTCAACGAGGATCTGAAATTTCTCGGGTTCCTTATCTTTGTTAACGGTTGTTGGTATTATGTTTTTAGTGTCATAATGTAAGTACAATGTAGGTACTCAATATTATACCGCCACTAGTTAACTATAAATGACAGTTTACTCTTTCTACCGCTTTTGAGAAATTGACAACCCCTGAAAGGTAATTTTAACGATACCTTGTAAATGTGAGGAAGACGTATAACTGGTAGAAACAGATTGAGTTAAAAAAATAGACAAGACGGTCTCGTGGCAGCCCGTTTTGGGAGGACCGTAAACAAGGGCCCATGGATGGATAAAAAAGTATTGTAGAGCAGAAAAGTAAGACTTGTCGATGGCATGGGAATCTAAACAGATATGGAAGTGTTCTTTGAAAAAAAAAAAACAAACAAAACCTCAGACAGGTCACAAGATACGTCAATTTTGATGTTGATTGTTGATCATGAATTCTCCAGCCTTTAATCTTGTGTTAGAAATTGTTTGTTTTGTTGGGTTTTTTTGCTTTGGGGTTTTTGGTTTTGTTGGGGTTTTTTTTCATGTGTGTTATAACCACAAGGCCTTATCAACTGGAGCTCAGACGGCCAATCGCTAATGGAGGCTTGGGAGGTCGTCGAGAACTGGGTCATATAAGGCATGTCAGTCAGATTCAAGAGAGCCGATCAAATACCATATATATATATAAATCGTTATATTTTTCTATTTATTTGCTTATAAATACCAACGTTTCTTTACTTATACTTTGGTAAATTTTGACGCGTTGTACTTTTACCGTGGTTTGTTAATGTTAATATGAAATTAACGGCAATTTGTAATTAAGTGTGTAGCTTTTGTGTTACTAATACACCTGGTTTATTTGTTGTGGTGCCTTCGCTTGGTAAATTTTTTGTCTCATTTTGTCTCATTTCTCTTATTTTTCACAGTTTCTACCCAAGTTACTTTGAAGCTGCCTTTGTGAAATGCTTGGAAAGACCTGAACAGATGAGGTACTATTAAATTCCCCAGTTGGGCTTTCTAAATGAAATTTTATTGGTTAAGTGTTACGGTATGTGGTTTTCAGGGGTGGCTTGTAATTAAAACAGACTTGACGAATAGGATAACAGGTAGTGGCGGAATGAATTGCACGTGTGATCACGTGTGTCTGTGGGACCCCATGGGTCACGCCAGCTGGTATTGCACTTGGAATTACTTATAGGGCACATGATTTTTTTTATCGGATGTCCGATTTGGCTGCGTGGTCTAACAAAATTCTAATCAGTAGGCATTGGTGAGGTTTTGATATAGTTAATGATGTAAAATGGCTTTCATAGATGTGTTTTCTGCATTTGAGGCAGGCGACTTTGAAAGGTGATTTAGAAAATATAAGGGGGTAGGGTGACATTGCTGCGATAAAAAGATCAGCATTCAATACACATTTTAGAAGAAATAGTTCTGGCAGAAGAAAAAATTGGGTGGATATATTTGGAAAATTTTATTATTTACTTGACAGAAAGCCCAGGGCTTTGACACGCAAATTTTCTTTCAGACCAGTACTTGAGCCGCGAGGAGTTATAGCAGCCATTACGTGCTCCGCAAAACTAAATTCATTTTTTGTCCACGTTTTTTCAGAAGTAGTATCTGTGCACACCCATCAGCAAGGGGAAATCGACAAGCGCCGATTACCCCTTGTTTCAACCTTGCGTACCACACTTTTCCANAGTAGGAAATATCGACAGTTAAAAAGGGAGGTAGCAGAAAGTGGAGTGACACAAAGAAAACGATAAAGGCAATGACATAGGATAATTTTGTTCAGAGAAGGATTTTTCATGAAGATAATTGAAGAAAATTGAGAAATTTGTGTCCATCGAATTGAATTCGAGTCACTGTCTGTGTCTATCATTGCCACGTGCTCTAACAAGTGATTTATCAACGCTATGTTCTTAACCAGATCATTTTGCTGCTAAGTTTATCATCGGGAACATTTGAGGTGGTAGAAATGTGCTCCTGTGAAATGGTCCTTTCCCAACGAGACCTTTTGAGGTGGGCTAAAGGCCATAGTTCATAGAAAGGTAAAACGTTGTCGAATTCTTGATGAAGTACATTACACCTAGGTATTTATTGCTTTTTTCCCCAGTCTGTTTTCTTTTAATTAATATGATTCTATTTTCAGGCGTATACAAGTGTGCGTGGATCGGTTCCTGAACTTGTAGATGCAAGAGATTTAGCGACTTTAATGAATAGTATAGTACTGCATACCAAATTAGTAGATGATCTAACGGCACTAATGAATGAAGTATCGGATTTATCTTTGTTTTGGTAAGTCAACGAGGATCTGAAATTTCTCGGGTTCCTTATCTTTGTTAACGGTTGTTGGTATTATGTTTTTAGTGTCATAATGTAAGTACAATGTAGGTACTCAATATTATACCGCCACTAGTTAACTATAAATGACAGTTTACTCTTTCTACCGCTTTTGAGAAATTGACAACCCCTGAAAGGTAATTTTAACGATACCTTGTAAATGTGAGGAAGACGTATAACTGGTAGAAACAGATTGAGTTAAAAAAATAGACAAGACGGTCTCGTGGCAGCCCGTTTTGGGAGGACCGTAAACAAGGGCCCATGGATGGATAAAAAAGTATTGTAGAGCAGAAAAGTAAGACTTGTCGATGGCATGGGAATCTAAACAGATATGGAAGTGTTCTTTGAAAAAAAACAAACAAACAAAACCTCAGACCGGTCACAAGATACGTCAATTTTGATGTTGATTGTTGATCATGAATTCTCCAGCCTTTAATCTTGTGTTAGAAATTGTTTGTTTTGTTGGGTTTTTTTGCTTTGGGGTTTTTGGTTTTGTTGGGGTTTTTTTTCATGTGTGTTATAACCACAAGGCCTTATCAACTGGAGCTCAGACGGCCAATCGCTAATGGAGGCTTGGGAGGTCGTCGAGAACTGGGTCATATAAGGCATGTCAGTCAGATTCAAGAGAGCCGATCAAATACCATATATATATATAAATCGTTATATTTTTCTATTTATTTGCTTATAAATACCAATGTTTCTTTACTTATACTTTGGTAAATTTTGACGCGTTGTACTTTTACCGTGGTTTGTTAATGTTAATATGAAATTAACGGCAATTTGTAATTAAGTGTGTAGCTTTTGTGTTACTAATACACCTGGTTTATTTGTTGTGGTGCCTTCGCTTGGTAAATTTTTTGTCTCATTTTGTCTCATTTCTCTTATTTTTCACAGTTTCTACCCAAGTTACTTTGAAGCTGCCTTTGTGAAATGCTTGGAAAGACCTGAACAGATGAGGTACTATTAAATTCCCCAGTTGGGCTTTCTAAATGAAATTTTATTGGTTAAGTGTTACGGTATGTGGTTTTCAGGGGTGGCTTGTAATTAAAACAGACTTGACGAATAGGATAACAGGTAGTGGCGGAATGAATTGCACGTGTGATCACGTGTGTCTGTGGGACCCCATGGGTCACGCCAGCCGGTATTGCACTTGGAATTACTTATAGGGCACATGATTTTTTTTATCGGATGTCCGATTTGGCTGCGTGGTCTAACAAAATTCTAATCAGTAGGCATTGGTGAGGTTTTGATATAGTTAATGATGTAAAATGGCTTTCATAGATGTGTTTTCTGCATTTGAGGCAGGCGACTTTGAAAGGTGATTTAGAAAATATAAGGGGGTAGGGTGACATTGCTGCGATAAAAAGATCAGCATTCAATACACATTTTAGAAGAAATAGTTCTGGCAGAAGAAAAAATTGGGTGGATATATTTGGAAAATTTTATTATTTACTTGACAGAAAGCCCAGGGCTTTGACACGCAAATTTTCTTTCAGACCAGTACTTGAGCCGCGAGGAGTTATAGCAGCCATTACGTGCTCCGCAAAACTAAATTCATTTTTTGTCCACGTTTTTTCAGAAGTAGTATCTGTGCACACCCATCAGCAAGGGGAAATCGACAAGCGCCGATTACCCCTTGTTTCAACCTTGCGTACCACACTTTTCCAAAAATCATTTTTCAAGATTCTCGGAAAAGCTACTGCGATTGTGCACATTATATTTTGTGCCTTTTCCCACTGCTGTTTATATCCCAATTTCCGAAGAAATTAGACGACTTTGATTATTCCCAGAATTATAGAAAAAGCGCTTCGACCATATAGTAAATGCTGTCGAGCGTATCTGTAAACCGGTTATTACACGGAAATTGCATGCATATTATTTAAGTACAGCCTTGTAAAGTAAATAGGAATAGTTCAATTTCCTCTTATGAAGCTTTTTATTGTCACTTATCTGTACCATTATCTTTACACCTGTTAGTTTAGCAAATATTATTGCTTTGGAAATAACAGAAGACAATAACCTGCCCATTTAACAGATTTTCTGATCGTTAATTAAAACTTGTGTTGAACGGCCAAAAGCAGTACTAAACCTCTGAAAACCAGCTGTAAAAACACTTTTGTTCTGCAAGAATCAGACGGACAACGCCTATTCATTCATTTCCACATGAACGTTAATATGCCAATTACTAGTAAAAGACCCCTTCTCGTAGCATTCATGTACAATGTTCTTAAATAACTATTTATTCGTTTGCATAGATAGGTGTCAAAATAGATGTTTTTCACTGCCTTTAACGGCTTTAAAACGCATTCGCAATATTTTTGTGCTAAAAGGCTGCCCTAACAATAACATATTTGCCGTTTTATATGGGGTGTGTATTTATATAATATTTATCTGACATTCTTAGGTTACATAATATTTGTGGTATAAAAGTTACGTTATTACACCGTAGCATTCTTATCCTACTGCTGCAGATGCTAAATTGTAATTTGAATTAGAACTCGGTTTACTCGAAAACGGTAGCAAGGAAGTTACACTGTGATTAATACTGCTTCGACATTTATTGTTCAGGACTTTATAACAAAAGTTTTTTTTCATTCTGTTAGTAATGTTTTACATGCAGATGCGCGAAAACGAGTCATGTTGAGGTGGTAAAAAAACTTTAGTCGGCAAAGCTCAACACAAAATGTTTAAAAAACAGTGAACTTCACAGTCAGTAGTGGGAAAGTGGGAAAACGATTGACATCGAAAGGGAGTCAGTTGCAGTCTGCATGGTAAAAGTTTTTAAAGCATGAATGACTTTGAAAGAGGCTATACGTTTGTCATGACTAGCAAATCCGTTTTGGTGGCTTCTTATAACGACTCAGCATGCACGTGGACTAAACAGAAATCTAGAAGCGGTACAGCTCGTGTGGGTTCCGTCTGTCAGGATTCTCTTTAAACAATGATAATTTATTGGTACGGATGCGGACTTACATTTTCACCATTAGACGACACTCGTAAAGTTATTGACATTTTCAGTGGAAAGATTCATTCAAAAGTTGATAGTAATATTTATAGTAATTGTAATAATAATAATAATAATAATAATGATAATAATGATGATGATGACGATGATAATAAATATTATATGTTTTTCTCTGACATTTATTGATCAGGATGAAAGGACCCTGCTTTATAGGGTTCGGGATAAACTCTTCGATACAATTCTTTGAAACAGAGATAAGGTCTGTTCACCGGATGTAACGATCTCTTGTGCGTTTTATCGTCAGAATGACAAGTTGTAATTATACCAACCTGTGAGTGCTGCATTGCACCATTAGTTTGTTTTCATTAATTTTCTCCATTTTTTTAGGTTTTCTGTCGCATTTCCAATAATATGTAGCCACTTTTTGAATGCAACACACGACTTATGTCCTGAGGAAGTAAGTGCAAGTTCTTTATATACTAGCCGTCAGTATTATACTTTTGGTCCTTTACCAGCCATCAAGGGATTGTCGTGCCTACTTATGTCATTTAATTTGTGTTCATGATATTGCCGCTGTAGACATCCTGTCTAAACCCTCACCGTCAATGATATTTTCACAACTTATCTTGCCCTTGTGGTTGTCAAGGTCTCATGCTTCCACCTTAAAAGCCGTTCTTTGGGAAGCTCAGCGATTTGAACGTGATTGGGGTGAGATGCGCATCGATGGAAACGCTGGAAAGAAAGGCGCTCAAATGCGAAAGATATGATTGCAAAATAATGAAACAACCAACGTAGCGACTATACCTCAGGTAGTGAGCATGTGGCTATGATGGCCATAGGCACTGGTTCGAATCCAGTTCGACCCACACATATTTTACGCCAAGTCCTCGCTATAACAATTTTCACAGATTTCCGTACCCCTACCCCCTTATTTCTTGGATCAGATATTCCTGTTGAAAGAAAAGTCGTCCTGTTACTAAGCACTATTTGCTTAATTGGTGCAAGATTTCCAATGATAGGGACCATGGGAAATAAGCACGCATACGTTCATTGCACACATATTTTTCATTCGTCTTTTGATTTGAGTAATTGATTTGTAAGTTAAATGCCAGGAGGAACATCATTTGACGATAAAGTGTTTTAGGAGCGTTGACGTTGCATTTATTTATTTATTTATTTATTTATTTATTTATTTATTTATTTATTTATTAATTTATTTATTTACGTGTGTGTCTATGTGTGTGTGTCTATGTGTGTATGTCTGCCTGTGTGTGTGTCTGCCTGTGTCTGTCTCTCTGTGTGTGTCTGTCTGTGTGTGTGTGTGTGTCTGTCTGTCTGTCTGTCTGTCTGTGTGTCTGTTTGTGCGTGTGTCCGTGTGCCTGTCTGTGCGTGTGTCTGTGGGCCTGTCGTTGCGAAAAGCTATTGTCGCTCGATTGATGTATAATTCCCTCACTAAAAGTATACAAAGTTTTTGTGTATGTGCGGCTTTAATTCAGTTTGTTAAAATTTGATTCATGTTTCAAATAATGGTTACGGGAATTACGATGGTGTCTCTATTTTTTAGTACTAAAGTAGGTTGGTTTTTTTTCGAGGATAAATTTTCTTTTAATACATATTTGGTTTTGATCCCATTACATTTTTGAACCCCATTTACACTTACGATTTATTCTTAGCAAATACTTGACTTGTTGAANTTTGTGCGTGTGTCCGTGTGCCTGTCTGTGCGTGTGTCCGTGTGCCTGTCTGTGCGTGTGTCTGTGGGCCTGTCGTTGCGAAAAGCTATTGTCGCTCGATTGATGTATAATTCCCTCACTAAAAGTATACAAAGTTTTTGTGTATGTGCGGCTTTAATTCAGTTTGTTAAAATTTGATTCATGTTTCAAATAATGGTTACGGGAATTACGATGGTGTCTCTATTTTTTAGTACTAAAGTAGGTTGGTTTTTTTTCGAGGATAAATTTTCTTTTAATACATATTTGGATTTGATCCCATTACATTTTTGAACCCCATTTACACTTACGATTTATTCTTAGCAAATACTTGACTTGTTGAAGTAACTTAAATGGAAAAGGAGTAGTTATTAATGCATCTGTAATCCTAGGTAACTAATACAGAGATTGTTTAATACAGAGATTGTTATTTCTTACTGATGGAGGTCCACCGGCATTACCAGGAATTTTTTATTTTGAAACTACAATTTTCAGAGCTGAGGAAGGTTTTTATCCTCAATTTATTCTTATTAATTCTGTTCTCAAAAGAATATGTGAACTGGGTTTAAATGAGAGGAAAACCCATTGTGGTCGCTTTTGTGAGCCCGGGTATAAACCCCATGCTTTTGATCTTAAGGAATAAACAATACCAAGAAACAGTACCAGAAAACGGAAATTGTTACGAGGAAATAGTTTCTTTTATTTTGCTCAGATTTATGACATCTAAGAGCACAAAGCACATGCATCGGTATTCGTTTCGAATTTTCCTTTAGCATTGTTGGCCGCATGAAGACTTACACAGGCGATTCAGATTGGCGTAAACCTGCCATTTTTGATCAAACCGTTTCTTCAAGACCACGTGTTATGGAAATAATATGCTGTGATAGGTTGGAAAAAACATTGAGAAGAAGAGAATTTGGGAGTAGACGTTTACAAAACCTTACAACAAAATTCGGCTACAAATTGATGCAAGTTAAAATATAATTTCACTGCGTTACGGAAAAGGCGAATATACTAAAAAGAGAGAGAACGTTTATACCTTACATTCAGTGGATTGCAGCCATAATTTGTAATAAAATGAAGTTGTAATGCTTTGTTTAATACTACTTATCAACTCAGCGACACAAATAACCAAAATAGGTTGTGATTCGGTCCGTTTCAGGAATTATTTGATATGTCCTTTGTTTTTACTACTGTTTTGGTTGAATTACTTCCGCATGTGGTACTCGTGTTGTTTTGGTAACAAACTTAAAACAGCCTGTCACTTCATACTGTTGTCTTGCTGTCATTTTAGAGACATCCGTTAGGCGACCGCAGTCTTTCAGCAGTTAATTCATTTCTGGATGCAATAGGCTTTAAGGCCACCCATTTTGTCAGTCAACTTTGTGAAGAACACCTGCAGCTTGGACGTCAGGTAGGGACATTTCTCGTTAATTATTAACAGTTGTTATTTTTGTAGCAAGTTTGAGACGTGTTAAAAAGGGTTTTTGTAGATTGAGTGGATTTCAGTAGATTAAATTGACCGCCAGTAACTAGTAAAGAGACACTGAAGGTAAGAACTGTATAACCAGGTGTGTGTACATGTATATATGTGTGTATGTATGTATGTATGTATATATATATGTATATGTATGTTCATGTATATGTATATGCATCTTGTAGGAATAAATAGTTTTAGTATAAAATGTAAACTCTTGACTATATACATACCGGGTATGTACTTTCTAAATATAGTACGGATATATATATATATATATTTGAGTTATCATTATCTAAGTCTATGCTTGTTTGCCTCGATTAATGTATTTACCCACCCTTTTATCCTTCTCCATTTTGATCGATCGATTTGTCTGTTTATCTGTCGTAAGTCTTACCTTCAAAATTTTAAAAGCAACAAAATAGTAAACAGCTTTAATTTTACTTTTCAGACACTCGCTTCTAACGCGGTATCGGCCTTTACTCTAAACGATGATACTTCGAAAGGAAAGAAGGACAAACTTCGACAGCCGGTGGTTAAGCCAGGAGAGGAAAGTAGAAAAAAAACTGTCGAAAATGTTACTCCGTAAGTACAGAAGTAACCTATCCAGATTGCCACATTATGTCAAAAGCAGAGGTTTCCGTAAGGATTCGCTCAGGGATTTTTTCATTCAAGGAAGGAGTTCATTAGTTTGTATCTCTAGTGTTTAGACATGTCACCTCGATTGTATGTATGAGAAAAATACAAACAAAACTCCTAACTCTTATGCGACATGTGTTCAAAATGGGAAGCAGTAAAAACCGAAAAACTTTTTTCACACCAAAGGAAAGATTTTACTTTTAGGTCACGGTAGCAATACAATGTTGTTGATTTCAAAAGTGGTGCTCCGAAACTCTCCAGGGCTTTCTCACTTATAATGCACTTTACCGTCAAACGGTTTGTCCAAGGTTTTTCACCATTTTGGAGGGAGTGGATGGGTTGGTTTTCTGTTCCCACACCATGCCATTTGACCGTCAAAAAGTGACAGTGGAAAATTCAACTGATTTTTGGTCTTCGAATTCAAAGACCAAATGTCGCACTTTCGTACAATTAGTTGTGAAAGATGGACCATTTTTTCCCATCACTTTTTTTATTTCAGAATTTTGAAAAACAATATCGTATTAAGCTATGTTTTAATGTCTCAACAACAATCCCGCTTGAATGAATGTTGATTCAGGAGCATTTTCCAGCCAATCCGGTTATCAATTAGTTTCTGATTTGTTCAGACGGATTGTCCCCTTTTTCTTTTTTTGAATCCCTTCCGTAGGTTGGTCAATTGAGAATATGTATAACATTAAGTGACGTACATAATACATTGTGCACCGTAAGAAATGGTAACCAATAGTTTTCTGTTGACCTGATAGTTTCAACACTAGATCTGTGTCACTTGGTTCGTACGAAAACAGGACCCTGCCTGATGTGACACGAGCAGCTCTTATGAGACTCGAGAGACTTGCGAGCTCTACTCTCCATTTTATTGTAACTGTCTATTCCTACTAACGATTAGCTAAGTGGGCAGCACAATAGAATATATTCCTTCAAGAAGGTGTCAAAATCGTAAATGGGAGGGATGAAATTCTGCTGATATGTGTTGCGTGTATAAGGAATAGTAACCGAAACAGCTCAATGTGCTCATGAAAACCCACTTGTATGGTGTATAAGAACAATGAGAGCTTAAGATTAAATTGTTCATAAATGTAAAACACAAGCGTGCTGCTATGAGAAAAACCTTCCCAAGTTTGAAACAAAGCACACGGCATCCTTGTTAACAATAGATTTTAATTAATTTTTTCTTATTTTGTAATTATTATTGCCAAGTATACGGTTTTTGTATTTTTACCATTACCCCGTCCTAATTTTTGCCAGCACGTTTTATATATATGTTGGCATATATTTTTTTAACCATCCTTTGCACTTTGTACATATTTAGGGTGTGTCTTCGTACTTATAAGCATGCGTTGCGTGGTGTTAAGGTTATCTTTTTGAATTTCTTTTCTTAAGGATTGAAATGAAGTATCAAGGTGAAGTAGATCTGTTGCATTGTATTACGTATGTCAAGGATATCACTGTTTGGGAGCACATTTTTTCTCCTAAAGAATACTTGTTATCTCACATTGAGGATTTCTTTGCCAAGTAAGTTTTGCGGTAATTTAACGGCGAAGGTATTTGGTTGTTTTTTTTAGCTACCCATTTTTTATTTGGATTCCAACGTGTTTTGAGTAATCCGGGAAAAAGTAATTCCTCTTATTTTCATGGACCTAACAAACTATGAATGCTTTGCCAACTTCCCTGCTGATTTAAGCACCCACCTAGTAGGGCATGTTTACGAGTGCTATGCAAAAGATGCTGTTTGTACAAATACCCTCTTGGTACTTGGCGCGGCATTTTACAATAACTACAGAGCTGTTTACGTGAGAAGAGGGTCATCAACCCTTTCCAATTGCCAAATAAGTATTAAAGTTAAGGAATTGAAGGGTAGTAACGATAAAGTTAGGGGTGATGGTAAATTTAGAGGTAAACATTTGTTAGGAAATGATATTTTTAATTTGTTTGGGAGCTAAATCAGAAATAATTTATCAAGACAGCATCTCAAACAAGTTTGGCACATACTGTAAAACAATACATGGTACAGAAACAAAATTAAAAATGAAGTTACTCGTGTGTATATATTTGGAACCTCCCTACGTCAGTGTCTTAAAGCTGTTTGTTTTTGTCGCTATGACAAAATGACCGTTGTTGTCTTTTGTCTTGTTTGGTAGCGTCTACAACACCCGAATTATAGTCAGTAGGTATTTGAAAAAGGTTTTCTGTATGACTGAACACAGTTTAGGAATCTTTCACAGGAAGTAAACAGAGAAACTTCAGACCGATCGGCTTTCTGAGGTAAAGTGTTTTGCTTTGACTTGCTTTTGAAACGAAATCATGCAGTGGACATATCATCCACGGTTTTCTTTGCAGCAAATGCGGATGCCACGCTTGCTTAAGCACCCACTTCCTTTTTCCATATTTGGATATGTTCAAATAACAAACCTGGTCGCTTGCCCAAAAGTGTACTAAATCTGGCGCTTACGGTTAAGTTAGTAAGTGACAGGTCGTATTTTGAATTGACCGCTTTACTAATGAACGCCATAATTTACACTATATTTAGTTTTTAGACCAACTGTTTCAGATTCAATTTATTTTTTTGACCATTGTTTACTACAGCCTTTTTTTTTGTCCTTTTTTTAAAGAACGGTGTTCCGGATGCTGAACTATGATGAAGCGACGCAAGAAATTGCAAGACCATCGGATCTTTTACGAGAAATAAAGGTGTGTTCGAACAAATAAGAAATTGCCTGTGGTACCGTAACCTATTTTGTTACTGGTGACGTCAATTTCAGTTTATTTCGATAAAAAAAAAATTATCACTTCCACCCCCGATCTAGGTCGTGAAAGGCAATGAGACTGTAGCAACTGATAACCTACCGACACTGCAGTGCTTACCCAGAGGAAACAAAAAAAAANTTTCACAGGAAGTAAACAGAGAAACTTCAGACCGATCGGCTTTCTGAGGTAAAGTGTTTTGCTTTGACTTGCTTTTGAAACGAAATCATGCAGTGGACATATCCATCCACGGTTTTCTTTGCAGCAAATGCGGATGCCACGCTTGCTTAAGCACCCACTTCCTTTTTCCATATTTGGATATGTTCAAATAACAAACCTGGTCGCTTGCCCAAAAGTGTACTAAATCTGGCGCTTACGGTTAAGTTAGTAAGTGACAGGTCGTATTTTGAATTGACCGCTTTACTAATGAACGCCATAATTTACACTATATTTAGTTTTTAGACCAACTGTTTCAGATTCAATTTATTTATTTGACCATTGTTTACAACAGCCTTTTTTTTTGTCCTTTTTTTAAAGAACGGTGTTCCGGATGCTGAACTATGATGAAGCGACGCAAGAAATTGCAAGACCATCGGATCTTTTACGAGAAATAAAGGTGTGTTCGAACAAATAAGAAATTGCCTGTGGTACCGTAACCTATTTTGTTACTGGTGACGTCAATTTCAGTTTATTTCGATAAAAAAAAAATTATCACTTCCACCCCCGATCTAGGTCGTGAAAGGCAATGAGACTGTAGCAACTGATAACCTACCGACACTGCAGTGCTTACCCAGAGGAAACAAAAAAAAATATGTGTTTGCTGCGCTTTCTTAAGAGTTTTAGTCCCAAAACTTTTTAGGTGCTTGACCAATTGATCCCTTTTTCCTGTGGAATTTATATACTTTAGCTTGTACCTAAGAAACCCTTCTCCGGCCACCTGTGATCACCGGTCACCTGCTGTATACGGCCAGCATATTTTCTCTTAACGGATTTCAATATATATGACCTCTGGGTTAAGGAGCCACCTGTAGAACACGGCAAGCGGTGAGGGTTTGTGATCCCAAGCCAGTATTTCATATTGTGTTTAACGGTCATATACAATCATGTGCCGATAAAAAACATCTCTAGCTGTTATTTTTTACATCAGTTTCATTGGAATCCTGTCAGTCTTGTGACCCTGTAATAATAATGTTCAGCTTTGAATGTTACAAACGAGCACTGTGTTACCGCAAACCTTTCTCCATCATCATTCATTGTACATTATCTTTTGTTGTCGCAACAAGCCATGAAGCAAACAAATTTTATTTTAGTCTCAACATACCATTATTTTTAACAAAGCAATTATTATTTTTTTACTCTATAATTTTGCCGTAAAATCATTAGAAATCATTACTGTTATTTGGAGTATGTACTACTTTTCCTGATCAAGTCACCCAGTGCTAACTACAATTTACTGTGAAATGTGACATGGATATGATAATTAGAAATAGAGTGAACTGTGACAAATTCTTATTTTAGTTTGTATTGATTTACTGAAATAAACTCCATTGTTTAAAATTAAACTTCTATGTTGTTATTTTAGTCCTACATGACAACGCTACACCGACTTGAAGAATTTGGTATGTATTGCTGACTTAATCTTGTTTTATTTTATTTTCGAAAATTTAGAAAAGGGGAAAATCGTAAAATTCGTATACAGTCGTTAAAAGGGGTTGTGGAATCTCGAGAGTATCAAATTTTGAAATCAAAGTCGTGTCCAGTGAATTAACAGCTCAAACGTACATAGGTATTTCTTTTTTTTTGTTCTCTTTCTGTAGTAAATCTTGATATGCCACGAATTTTTAATACGACACTTCTCCAGCAAACACAATATTGTGACAGTTCTGGTGGTCCCACGCTAGCTAGTACTTATTCGATGTGGTATGTATGAACTTACATTAGTCTTGAATTACCTGTTATATTGTATTGTATGGTATGAAGCTTCAGATTTGTTGTTGATAAGTTAAGCCTCCCATTTTCGGTCGTCAGGCAGGGTACTTTTCGGATATGGCCTGAGTTTCTACACTACGTTTAAGTCTGTGGAAATACTCGTCAAAAATAACAATAAACTTGCAAGCATAGCTTTTTCTAGGAAAATGCCATTCCAGATATGCTGTTGAGTGTGTCTGTATGAATGAATGTATTTATGTATGTAAATGTGTGGGTTTGTGCCTGCCTGTGTCTTTGTTTGTCTTTGTTTGTGTAATTTGTTGTTGGTGGCCATGGGTGTTTGTGAGCGTGTGTTTGAGTATTGGACTGTGTGCAGAGGAAAGGAAAGAAGACCTGATGAGACAAATACACATACAAATACTTACATATACAGACAGGACCAGTCTGTAGATCTATTAAAAATAATTTTTAGCTATATTAAATGTATCACGAAAATGCTTGTACCAAGATTATAAATGTAGTTCAACGCCGAGAACGTTTGAAGTAAGGGTTCACCATTGCTTAATCGTGAATTATTTTGTATCAATAATTGAAGTAGTTTAGATTGCAACATTATTATGTACTGTTTGCATTTGTATTTTGAATAGGTATGTTGATGTGTTCCTAAAGCGCGTTACAAGCACTAGCGGTATTGTTTTGTCGCCTGCGCGACATTCTTTTGTGAGCAGAGGGAGGCAGCCGTTAAAGTCGGAGGATTACACTGATATTACCGGTGAGGCATTTGAATTGAATTAAAAGGAAAATATTGAATTGGGTTGCCATTTATTTCTTGGAGGTATGCCCACCCTTTTCAACAATTAATTTCACTTCCTCCGCCATACTGAAGTTTGATCCCAGTCCCTCCAACACAACAGTCTTAAACCACGTTTTAATCTTCATCCAGGTGACTAAAGTAAAATTAGCTTGCTGTTTTAGCTCAGGGATAATCAGTAAGCTTTAAAATTTTTAATTTTTATTTGAAGAAACTATTAGAATACAGTTGTTATTAATCAGACGTTTTGTTTAATTCGCACCTTTCACCCAACGCACACCACTTATTTTGGTGTGTACATGGTACGTGGTAATTGCTAGAGATAAATTGTATGTTTTGAGGAGTAGGCAGCTCTAAGCATAGTGCTTAAGAGTTACTAAACTGTCAGTGCAGTACCCTGCGACATGGAAAGGATACAGCAAACTAACTTTAAACAACACAAATTCTAGACACGTTAGGTGTATAGAATTTTGATTAAGATTCCCTTTTTGCCTTGCAGAGCTTTGATGATAGAAAAAGAATTTCGCCACCTTTAGTTAACGTAAAACGAACCTGTTCGGTAGTAGGTAGGTAGTAGTTAGTGACAGCATTTAATCTCGCTTTCTCAGATGTTTAAGCAGTTCCATATTGGCCTGCCAGTTAAGATAACTTTGGCTGCCAATACAATACATGAATATCGAACATATATATCTTTTTTATTTGCAGAAATGAAGGCTTTGGGAGAACTCCTTGGGGCATATGGGGTGAAACACTTTTCTCGGAAAATGATGAATCAGGTCGTTGCTCAAGTGGACGAATTAAAAGTAAGAGTTTTGGTCGTGGCTTCATTTGTTAACGTTTCGACGTCTTGAGCTAACACGACAAGCTAATAGAAAGTGGACCTTTAATGTTTTTGTTGGGTTGTGTTTGTTTTTTTGTTTGTTGTTTGTTTGTTGTTTGTTTTGGGTTTTTTTGAGGGGGGGGGATTGTGACAGGTAACTGTGCCTAGTTTGACACCCCAAGGTAAATAAAGTGCACCATAAGTTATTTTTGTTTTCGTTGTGGTAATCACCATCAATTGTATGATGGTGATTTCCAGGCTTTCATGGCTCGTTGTAGTTTACTAGTAGATTTATTACCAATGTAAGAACATTTCAGAACTTGTGAATTTACTTTGGGCTGGTTAGACTGAAGGATATGTACCCTGGTACGATTATGCAGGGCACAAAGAACTGAATCAGGGACTCTTGACTGCCACTTTGCAGTGTATCTACTCACGAGCCTTGCACTTTATGTTAGAACCTCATGAGAGAGAGTTTTCATTAGCGATTCCATAAGTGACAAGTACATTTCCAATGAAACTTCTTCCCCAATAGTAATGTTCGGGATACCAGCATCGGTATATATTTGTCAAATTATTTCTTGGGCATACCCATATTTTTTGTTATCTAGTTGTTCATTGCGCACCCGGAATCTTGGCACTGCGAAAGATTTAGTAGAACAACTCACCCCTATTCGCTCACTTGTAAAACTCCCTATGTGGTTCCGCCAAGTCTTAAGTGCTTGGATGGCTTTTACGATGTTTTAGTTTATAGTTGTTCCATATAATTATTGCAGTGATCTATTTCCTTCAATATGTGCTTGATATTTTGACATTTAATTACGTAATGTACTTTTCCCTTTTCATCAGAAACTAGTTATCGACAACAAAGAAGCTTTAGTTGCTATCCGGGATAATTTCAGTTCGGCCGATCAGGCAGTGGAACAGTTAAAACGAATGCGAGGTAAGTTCTAACAAACTTTTGCAGTGTTTTACGGTTTTTAGCATTGTGCATTTTTGTGAACGTGATGTTGGAAAAAAGGTTTTAAAATTATGCAGAAAACAAGCAAAGTATTAATTCCAAACCTACTTCTTCTATTTCCTTTAATGTAGCACCACCTCACCCTAAGGTTGGAAAAAATATGGAGTGCTGATGTTATATTTTATTTTTGCTGATGCTTTTATGCAACAGTCAAACTAGAGTTTAGACTATGACAACGACACTAGGGCACAAATTTTACCCCCATATTCACTTAGTTTACTTCACAGTTAAGATAACATTCATATTGATTGACAGCATTTTCAATGCCACTTATCAAGACCAGTACGCTAGAATGAGAAGATACGGATACCTGTATTTTACGGATAGGAATTTTTTATTTTGTAATTGCGGTATTTGAATTTAGCCTTAAGAATCCTTTCTTTATTTTTCATTTAGTTATCGATGATGCCATAGTTAGAACTTCCACTACTGGTGTAATTTTATGGTTTAGAACTCTGCTCATGGATGGGCTCGCATTGGTAAGCTGAAATATATTAAAGAAATTGTATTCATGTACTTTTATTGTATAGTGTGGAAATGAGTAACTTACTTTGGGGGATCTTTACATTTGCAAGCATTTGTTGTATCAAGTACCATTTGACTAGACACGGTGCTGTAGATTGTGATTTTATGTTTTAAAGATTGTTTTGGAAAACTGTAGTTGGACTGAATTCGACACATTACAGTGCACCCAAGGCTGTTTGGAGAGTGATAGGTTTACATGCAGATCTTCATTTTGCCATGTTGACGAGGGAATGAGGCAGGCGGAAGTGTGAAATTGGATACATACTATCGCCAGCACGTGGTAATGATCGCACGTCAAATAATTTTAATGTGAGTGGCCTGGAAGTAAAGAATCACAATGACTCAGAGGAATTAAAGGGGAGGTTACAAAAGATTGAGAACCATCTGTTTACTCTAGAGCTGTGCATACTTCCAAGATACGCCTCAGTTATCTGGGTATTGTAAGGCAGTTTTCGTTGATTTCAAAGAAGGGCAACGGTTGTAGATGTTACTTAACATTGCAACTTTAAGCTTTATCACGTTTTCTTCAAATGAACGAAGTTGTCATCCAGGCAACTATGAAACTGGATTCCCAGCTTCTCCAACACATGTTTGTATCAAGGAAAATGAATCTGTACGTGTACATTTTTGGCAAGCTTTTACGGCCTAGGACAGTAAGGGTGCATATTTTTACTTCGAAGTTCATCATTTATAAACTATTGTGTTACTCTCTTCCGTCTGATCCGTCACCCCCTGAGAGCTACAGTTTTCCATGTTTGAGGGTAACTTTTAAGTATTTTGAGTATCCACAACCACACCTGCACTACAAGGAAGGAATAGTGTGATATAAATGTTACAAAAACCATGTATTTTATTTGTTTTTTTAAATTTAGATTCTTCCACAGCGAGTGCCATTCCTGATGAAAACCCTAAGGGACTTCAAAGACGAATCTCTAAGAAGTGATATTGCGGTTTGTGGACCTTTTTTCGTGTAATAAATTCCTTTGTGGACAAAGTATTCTTTCTCAGTACTTCTCTCGCCCACTAACATTTGCCATGTTATTTAGATTAAACTTGTTTCTTGTTATAAAAAAGTCGTTGCTTTTTCCCCTTTCCTTGTAATTTTTATTAGGCGTTGGGAAGTATTGTCATGTATATCTTAAGATTACGACTGCTTGTTATGCCTCGGAATTTTTATGTGGCATTTTCCCATTAACGTTTACTGTTATTTAGAGTCAGAAGAATGGTTCACCCTAATATATGTGTATAAAAATGTATTTATGTATTTATTTAAAATGTATTTATGTATTTATTTAAAATGTATTTATGGAACTAGGTTGTGTGAAAAAGCCGAGGTGAAACAAAACAGACATTTTTCGTACTACTTGCTGTGAAAAAATGACATTATTCAGGAGTTTTGCTAAGTCGTGATATCATTTGAATTTTGACATCGTATTTTAATCACACATGGGCAGTCAGTATGCGGTATAATGTACGCCTCGTTTAAAATACTAATGACAAAAGAAGGAGAAAAAATACCTGCCATGCTATATTTGGGATTAAAACTGGGTAACACAATAAAACGAAATTGGTAGTACGAATGTCATTGTGGACGACTTCTGTCATATGTTTGTCTTTCCCTAACCATTGATTTGGTATTAATGGGCCTTAGTCTGTGGAAGTAAATCAGCAATGAAGTTAAATTGGTACAGCATTGTGTGAACTTGACTTCAAACGTTTGTTGGTTGCAACAATGTGACTGCCATCCCCCCACGCCGCCGCCCCCCCTAAATAATATTTTTAGAAACACATCAAAAAATATTTTGTTTCGAAAGATTTGTATTTCTGCATGGACAATAGTGAAAGATAAAAGGCAGAAGATGTTTGAGAAGACATGGGCTAGTATCTGCACAAACATTCTTCTAAAAAAGTTTAATACTTACATCGTAGGTAATTCATGACATGGCCCTGGCTGCTGGAATCGAAACAGAATTTGATGCTGAGCTATATCAATGCCTGAGAGTTCACAGAGGTACGTGCTGTTTCTGTAGGGGTTTTTTTGTCTTAAATCAGAGAACGACATAAATACTATAGGGAAATGCAGGAAACGGTCATTACTTTACTTTTCAGTTAAAACCCTCTTGGTCTTTGCTTGTTGAAGTTGTTGTGAAAGTCAATTTGGAATTCGTTATGCACAACGTTAAATTCCTTCAGCATAGTTTAGTCGTGATTATTGAGAATACTGTATATTTGCCTGTTGTATTGAATGAGTAAACTGCATGGCGTTGTTCTAAATTTGGGCATCTGGAGCAAATTCCTTTCTTCACACTTGTCAATATAATCAGCCGCTTTGGCTACTGGTGTTTGTGACCGATAGAATATGCTTTTCACCGTGACATCAGTGACAGCCAGTGACAGTGCTGCTGCAGGCCACAGTCCCAACTTCCCAGCATCACATATCTATCCCTCCCTCCCCTCTCCCTCCCTCCCCTCTCCTCTCCCTCTCTCTCTTTGTAATTGGATTGGACAGATTGAATTTGTAAACCCTCAGGACGTTTAGAGCCGGCGTTCACTGTCATTCTCTTTCTAGTTGTGATAAGTTTTTTCTTGGTCAAGTTAAATGTTTGATAAACTGCGATGTACTAATACATTTTTAATTAGTTTTTCACATCTTTTTAACCTCGGCACTTTTCAGCGTTGACCTAGCTGTCTTCTTCCCGTTGCTTCATTTTTACTACATTTCTTAGAAAATAATTAAAGGTGGTTTTGGCTTTTTTCAGGNCCTCTCCCTCCCCTCTCCTCTCCCTCCCCTCTCCTCTCCCTCCCTCTCTTTGTAATTGGATTGGACAGATTGAATTTGTAAACCCTCAGGACGTTTAGAGCCGGCGTTCACTGTCATTCTCTTTCTAGTTGTGATAAGTTTTTTCTTGGTCAAGTTAAATGTTTGATAAACTGCGATGTACTAATACATTTTTTATTAGTTTTTCACATCTTTTTAACCTCGGCACTTTTCAGCGTTGACCTAGCTGTCTTCTTCCCGTTGCTTCATTTTTACTACATTTCTTAGAAAATAATTAAAGGTGGTTTTGGCTTTTTTCAGGAAAATAACAGTACACTAAATTACAAATAACTCAGTATAGCACAAAAGCTATGGCTGCATTGATGTTGATTATATTAACTCGGGTAAAGCAGATTTAAAAAGCCGAGCAAAAATGTCTATTATTTTTTGTGATAGTATAAGCAAAAATTACAAGAATAAAGTTTATTGTTTCCTCTTAGGAATTAAGCCATTATTGATACTTCACCAGGAGATAACATGTTTTTGCGAACGAAAAAGATTAATTTCATATTTAATGAATTACGTTGTTAAATTTGTGTATCTTAAGAACTTATTTTTAGAAATGAAAATGATTATCATTGATGGTAAACAGAATCACCTGTTTATAATTGGCAACCGAAAAGGACGCGTAACTTTAATAAAACTAATCTCCAAGTTATGTTCATTGCGTAGATATCAATTTTTGATACATTAATTCAGTTTTTATGAATACATCTTTTTTTGTTGCAGAAAAAGACGACGAAGACCCTGAAATCCCGACTTTGATGATGGTAACAGAAAATTTTTTTTGCTTAAGTATTACTTTTGAAATTCGTAAATATGCTTCTTTGATTTGCCTAATCAGAGTTCTTAATACTTCTCGTTTATCATTTATTGAACGTAGGAGTTTAGTTAGCTACATTCTTCCCTCGTAGAGAGATCCTTCCCTCGTCATCGGGCGAAGTGGAAAGATATTCTATTCACAATCTGTGTCAGTAGAGGATCAAATAGGGAAAAAAAACTTGTTTTAGCCTTTAATGCTGTACAGCTAGCTGATAAGCAGATATATAATAAATATCAAATCTTTCAACTTTGACCGATGATAAGAGAAAGATCTCTCGAAACTTTGCTTACTAAACTTTTAAAATTATTTGTTATGAAATGCATAGCGAGCAGTTAAGTAAGGCGATATTTTACTGTCATAAATTGGCGCCGTTCGTTACCTTTTATTAGCATACGATATTTTTTTTGATCTGGTGATTGTTCCTCTTTTTATGCAGTAGTTTTATGGCATATTGTCAGAAAGCGACGAGTTGATCGAGGTTAATTGAATGTAGGTCCGTCAAAATTGAATGCCCTCAAACATTTCGTTTAAGCCATATATAAATTCATGTGTTTGGGGATAAGTTCATTAATATTAAGAATATTTTGGTGAATTATATTTCAGTTGTAAAGTCTTAAATATTTTTTTTTTCAAAAAAGCCAAAAATTCCTTGATAACGAAACGTGACATTCTTTTATTTTGCCAAATAAATGAAATATAGGAAAATCAAAGCTTTGGAGGTAGGAATCAATATTGCCGTTTTCATTGCAGATGGCTTTGGTTAAAAATTTTTAGTTGGCATTACTTGACTTCGCTTGGAGGAGACCCAAGAAGCCATTGTTTGTCGTCAGAATAGGCACTCGCCGGAATATTATTGGTGGCTCAATAAAGACAAAGTTCAATTGGCAGCAGTGGGAATCAGGGTTTTTTAAAATATGTGAATGGTTCGGTCTCAATGCGGGAAACTATTATTTTTTTATTTTTTTATTTTTTTGTCGTTATTGAAATGTGTGCGTAACTTTGTATTAAGAGAAACCAGAAATTATGGCTTCTAATAGAATGATGTATAAATATAATTTCTTTATTAAGACCAGTAGGAGGTTTAAAGGAACATTTTACCGCGAATCAGAAGTTATTGGTCTTATGTGTTAAACAAGCAATGCCCCAATATGAAGTTGAAGAAAATCTTAGTATTCCTCGAATTTTTTTAGAACTGTTATTTTATTATATCCGATAATTTTTGCTCGAAGGTACATCGCGAAGGCCTATCCATCATTTTGTTATTTTTATTCTTGTCGAGGTTAACCCTGGTAAATTGGCCCGCCAAACGAAAGTTACTCGTTGTCAAAGAGAGACAACAAAAATCTGTAAATTGCACATCTAGATGAAAGGATCACAACAGGACTGTAAGAGCTTGTAGCTGCCAATAGTACATAGCATAATTGGACTAGCACCGCCCTTATTTATTTGGCAGAAGAGAATTGTGTGATGCAAACTAAATTAGGTGTAAGAAACAGAAATTGGGGATTAAGAATGAATAGTTGTCGTTTTGTTTAAAATTTGGGCTAGTGTAACAGCTTAAAAATTGACAAAAGAATCACAATTGCTATTCCTTTATAGAAATAATGTTGCTGTCCATAATCAGCAAGGAAATGTAGAACATGTAGTGAAACCTGTTCTTTTAAGTTGTAAATATCAACAATATACGACTTTTGAGAGACTGATAAATTTTTATAATTAATTTTTTTTTTATCGAGTGTTTGTTGTGGTTAATCTGTCGTTTTCTTCATTTCAGGTACTGTGGGCAATTTCAATACCTACATTAGCATATAAAGACTCCGCTGAGTTTAACCCAAGTTTGGAGGGTAAGCACAAATACAGACAGTTATGTGTATTGATGGTGTTTTGGGCCTCGTGTTAGAGCTTTTCTGCTCCATTTTCTGATCTGTGGTATTAAATTTGATGTTAATCTGATTCCATCCTTCTGTACTTGAACACTTGATTTTACAAGGAAGCTACAAGTACTTTTATCACAGACTGGTGGCTCACGTTTATTGAGGAAAGTTCACTCATGTTAGGTCGGGTTTAGTCGGTCACCACCCTGACATTTATTTACTGTGTTCTAAAAGCATACTTGGGAAGTAGTTTTTGTTTCAAGAAGAAGGAAGAGGAGGAGAAGCATTAACAGGGGTAGTGGTGGTAGTTGGATAAACAGAAATAGGAATAGCAGAAATACAATTAACTATAAAAGGAGTAGCATCAAAAGTGGAAGTAAGAGACGCATGTAACATTTATTATAGCACAATCTATTGCTTCGTGTACCACTTCTGCGTTGCTTTTGTCCTTGTAGCACATGAAAACAACGCCCATTGTATGGCAAAAGCGATCAATATGCTGTCACAAGCTCTATTTACTGTTACGGAGGATCCAATAGAGGATAAAATGAGAGATTTTCTGGCGGTAGGTGTTTCGTTATTTTTAGCTGGGGTTTTCTTAAGTTTCTTTACTTAACCTACATTTAGTGATCTATCGCGATCTTCATTTTCCCCTGATATTTTTACATGCTATGTAACATAATTGCTGATTAATTTACGATGCCCAACTGCCTATTGACTTATCTACAAATTGCAATAGGGCTTTTTAAGTTATCTCCAAACTGGTCAGAATTTTTTACCCAAAGCCTGAAATGCATTTAGTAATTTTACTCATGTGAATTGTTTTGGAATTTGAATTACGAAATTTTAGGTTGTAAGACAGGGTGGCCACAGACCTGGAAAACCAGGAGGACAAAGAAAAATTCAGAGAATTCTGATTTTGTTTGTAAAATCATGGTAAACTCAGGAAATTTTTTAGAAATTTCCCCCAATCGGGGGAAGTTGTATAATTGTTCTTCTAAACAGTCCACTCAATATTGCGGACACGGGAGTTTGTTTGCAAAATCAACTTATTTTCTCAGTTGATTTTGCAAGTAAACAATAATCCTTTTGTAAACCTCCTCATGCATCAGCAATCGGCAGTCCTTCAGCTAAATGTAACCATCTGCTGAACACCACACTTGGACAGTTCACATACACTAAGCCAACGAGGCAACGATACCTCTTTGAACCTGATGCGAAGGGGTAATAGATGTTAATTTTAATAATAATAACAACAATTGCCTCTGTGCATACACGAAGAACGCATGTGCATTTTACTAACAGCTATTGCCTAACCCTAACCCTAACAGAACATGGGCGGGGCGGAGGTCTACATTCATTTTCCTATGATATTGACAGGCCAGAGTTTAATGACACTTAAACATTTTATTATTACGTTCCAAGTCGTTTCGCCTTTTTTTTTCATTTAAGTGTGTCATTTAGTCACACAATACAAATATATATATATTATTGAGAACACGGACCAGCATGTGAGCGAATCAAGGTACAAATGTTAAGTTTTNGGGGTAATAGATGTTAATTTTAATAATAATAACAACAATTGCCTCTGTGCATACACGAAGAACGCATGTGCATTTTACTCACAGCTATTGCCTAACCCTAACAGAACATGGGCGGGGCGGAGGTCTACATTCATTTTCCTATGATATTGACAGGCCAGAGTTTAATGACACTTAAACATTTTATTATTACGTTGCAAGTCGTTTCGCCTTTTTTTTTCATTTAAGTGTGTCATTTAGTCACACAATACAAATATATATATATATATATATATATATATATATATATATATTATTGAGAACACGGACCAGCATGTGAGCGAATCAAGGTACACATGTTAAGTTTTTGAGTTTATCCGAAGTAGTTTATGTTTTCGAGGTTGATATTTCCCCATTTCATTATGTTTTCACCAACAGATCTGCTCCAGTAGTCTGTTAAAGCTTGCCATGGAGGTTCAAAGTAAAGAGTTAATTCCGAAACACAGGGAGTCAACTTACATTCTTCTTGACAGGGTAAGTTACCCATTTTCACAGTGTTGCAACACATGCAGAAGTACTCTGTAAAGTGATATGGTTGTCTAGTGTTTTATAGGAAGAAAGCCTTGTGGGAATCCTGAATATTTCATATCGTAGAAGTAGATACTCGGCGATGATTTGGGGTTATATAAGTATGGGAATAGAAAAAAAAACAAGCAGAGAATACGTTCACAGTGGGAAAACGCTGGTTTTTAATCAAGGTACTATTTTTCTATTAGAAGGTAAAGTATTTCATTTTATTCGGGGACATTTGCACATTTTACTGTTGTTTGCATATTTGAAAAAGCTACCGATAATGTATAACACAAACTAGGCAAAGACAGTAGGGTCATTTCCATGCGTCACCATCCCGTACACACTTGCAAAAGCTATGAAAATACTTAAAATGGGACTGGTGATAACTAGTTCCCTGCCATGGCTACGTGTGGTGGAACAATTGCGGATACCACATGATTTGCTTCAGTTGACACATTTTCGTAGCTTGTAACGAATAATTCAGAAAATTGTAGTCAACTAAGGTAAAAACGTGATGTAATTTTAACTTCTTTGGTGGTTTGTAATTGTAATTTATTAGTTGCTTTCTGGTTTGCTTGAAATACGAATTTCCAAACACAGAATATATGGACACACCAGGGGATGGGATTTTTACCTTGCAATGTTTTTGTTTTCAGTCCGCCGTTGGACTTGTCAGAAACTTGATGAAAGAAAGCTGTTTTTTATTCGAGTTATCATTACGATCACTGCAGCCACTGTTTCAGCGTATTTGTGAAGTTTCTGAAACATTAGTGACTGGCACGTCTCTAAGGATGCAGTGAATCCTGGCTGACTACTGTGAAGGCTAGCCGAAGATATGGCTGGCTGCTCACTGATGACCTTGTTCCAAAATTATTAGCATATTAAATTTCCCAGGGTAACACTAATATGATTTTCCAATAAAGATATTTTTGATGAATAAAAGTGTACAGTTAATTTACAGTTTTTCCTTTACAACCTTTACAATGGAATCAAAAGGTATTTTTTTCCCATTTCTTTTAATTCAGATAGTGAAAGAATCGAAGTACCTCAGTGCAGATGAGCTTGACAAGTGCTTTCCATATGCACTAATGAGAGACGCTTATTATCACGTATACAAGGTAATTCCGAATACCATTGCCACAGGGTATTTTTTGTATTGGGTGTGGGTGAATGTAATGCAATCAATTCTTGATGAAATAGGAAGGCTTTCTTCTTCAACTTAAGACGGTACCCTCCATGTTACTGTTTTTTGTAGTGATCCGCTGTTACTTACTTTTCCCATACTTCGACTTATCTAGAGATAATACATGGACAGTGGGGCGTTACTTTGCGACAGTTTTTAGTGTTTTGTACAAAATTTATAGGGCATCCACTGAGTTGGATACATATTTTATTCCCTTGATGGAACTCACTTAAAACGGGTGTTTTCAGTGTTCTTTTTTAGATTTTTAGACGAAAAAATACTAGCGTGTGTACCATGTCGTTATTTGAATTCTAACTTGATTATCACTTCACACTAGCCCCCTTGGCTTCTTACCCACACGAGGAACAAAAAAGTAAAGCAAACGCATACCGGGTTTTGTCCAATCATACAGTTTTCCTTGTATACGGCTAGGTTTATTTTTGTTGTGGTGCATGATTGTATGCAGTTACTTGATAGCTGCCGACCCGTCACTGGTCATTACTGTGGAAGACCGCATTGATGCATTTATAGGTAGTCATAGCAGCCAAAATAATTTACACCTCAACTTCTCTGCACTATTCTTAACCGCGCAGCCAAGTGACAATCGTGACAAGAGAAAATATTCAAAACGATGTATTGGATTTTCTTAGCTTTAAAACAGGATATTGTTCTATGAAAAATATTTTTCATGGATTTAAAACCTTAAAATACGAGATTAACCAACCTCCCATTCAACGGTTTCCTGAGCATGTAAATGGTTCTTCTACGGTTGCTTATCATCGTAGTGAAAACATTGGCGCGTAATATTCTTTTCCGAGATGGTTGACTAATTTGTGTAACCCTTCCTGGAGAACACACTGGGTTTTTCTCGCCAAGTAATTACAGCCTTGACTGGTTAAAGAGTTTGTGCATTCGTTAGTGAATATGTTTTTATTTGCACCCTTACTAGTTCTAGTCGTTGTACTCGTGTTTTGTTTTACTTTGTAATTACAATGTATTTTAACCGGTTTTCAGAAACAACGAACCCATTACGCTGTTGGGCGCGTTGAACAAGAAACGACGTAAAAAGACCTTTAGTTGCTACTTGGAAATGATCAGTTGCCACCAGTTCTATAAAAAGACCACTGTAGTGCAGCAAGGTGCGGGAGACCTGACAATGTACCGCCGATTGTGTTCCTGTTCCCATTGCATGGCAACAGTAACTTCCACATTTTTAGCCTATGGGTCTCTGGAATTATTTCAACACTTTTATACATAGGAAGATTAGAGTAGACATATGAAAATTTACCAAAGGGGACTTAAGTCGTTTTAGCTTGACCAAAGTATTGAATTTGTATATTTTTACAAGGAAAGAGAAATTTTGTGGATAACCACCTGGGTTAACTTGCGTGCATAGTGCCACTGTTTGACATTGGTGGAGTTCGATTTCACCGATTTATTTGAACCGTATAAGCGTTTTAGGTACGACAGTGAATAATTACCTTCCAGTACTTGACTTCATTTGGCATCAACTAGACTTCCACACCAATGGCTTCGTTGCTCTTAGTTCAAAACAACGAGGGTCCTGGGCCAAAGTTTTGCGGAAGCCGCAACTCCGTGCAATTTCTCAAAAGAAAGAAGAAAACTGCGGTTCTGTTCATGTTGGCAGGGTCGGGCTTATAAAAAGATACTTATAAAAAATGCGTATATCGTAACAAAAGGCTCATGAGAAATTCCGAGGGAATTAAATTTCCTAGAGTTTACTCCCATAAGGTTTTAAGTTTTTAGTACATTGTAAAACCACCCGCCTGTTTGGCTTAACTGTTGTGTGACGGCGGTTGGGTGTGGAGGATTATTGTATGTTATTTGAAGACTAACGCCCCCAGAACATACAGGCAAAGCATTCATAAAAGGTGCTTATGTGGGGTTGACTGAACACTGCAGTTGGGTTAAGCTCGCAGTTAAAAAGTTAAGAAAGTACACTAACCCGTTTGTGAAATAGCTCTATTTGTTTTCGCTCCCAAGTTCAAAAATTCTGTTCTGTTATTTCGCGACTTAAGTTTGGTCGGGCAAAGACGTGGGTGTTAATTTTCAGTTTGCACCGGATGTAGTACCTAATCTAATTGTTACACATTAACATTTTGAAATCGGTTTATACAGTAGACAAATCTATTGTTATTAGTTTGTATCTTTTGTCAGCGTTTTTTGACAGCTCTTTCGTACCCTATAAATTCATTCTTTTGAAAGTTTAAGAAAAACCTTTCTGGCTTAAATACACATTGTACATATATCCATTCCTTGGTAATTCAAGTGATCGATTTGAGATACATTTATGTAGAACTTTTTCTAAAGTCGGAAGCATTTTGATTTTTTATAATATTCATTGATGCGGTTACGCCAGTTTGATGTAACTCCCGTTTAAACACCAGTCAACCGTGTCACTATATAGTTACGATGCCTTGGTCGTTTTTCTATTCTTCTGTGTTACATTGACAGCGAGCAATGCGTAGCATGACGTAATCGAACAGCAACCCCACAGTTAAGCACGCTGTTTTTAAGCCTCAAGACGGAAGAAAATCACCAGCTTTTACTCGTGTTTAATAAAGCGACTGCGAGAAGCGCGTTGTGTGGAGATTTGTATCGGCGTTTTGACGTTTTTTTGCTTAAATTGGTGAGTGTATGTATTCCACTCATCTCACATGTTATTTTGTTTACACTGGAAAGTGTTCTCTATCCCAGCAACAACAAAAAATCCACACGGCAACTGCAACCCTTAAACAGTTTTATCATGTGAAGTGCGCGTATTTTTGGCCTACGTGCACAGGACCCAACCCTCTTTTCCGAAATCAAATGTTATGTAAAATTCCTAGCCCTTTTAGCGCTCTTTTCTTGCAAGTAAGTGTGCATTGCATAACATGCTTGTATGATACACGGGTGGAGAGTCCACCTGAAAACCCTCGGTTAGGCAAAAGGTATTAACCAGTAGGAGGTGTGTGTGCACTGACTGCGTTAACATGACCTTGCATGGATAAAATTGGTCATCAATGCACACCACCAGGCTAAGGAGGAGAATGAAGAACGCATAAATGGGGGGAATAATCTTTTTCCTTACCAGTATCGTAATCATTGTCCATTGAACAAACAGGTCCTTAAATCTTCAGCAGCCAATTCCACATACACAAGGAAAACCAACCAAAAGTACTATTTTTGCGTTTAGCTCCCGAAATCCAGAAGAAAGTCAAAAAGTAGAGAACACGATTCGCTTGCGGGTTTTTCTCCATTTTACAGACATTGTATTGAGTAAATGTATCATTTGTAAAAGTATAATTTTCCGAGTATGTTTCATTTGGAATTAAAATGATGACCAACAGCTTTGTACCCATTGATAGTCCATAATTATTTATATACACGTGGGTTGAAATCCTAGTAAATTATCTTAACTAAAACTAGATTACTATTCACGCCAGCTACTAGTTATTTTAAGGATCTCCAAATTCATTGTAGCTCCTGATCAAATGTCGAATGGCCAAGTCTTCCGGTAGGTAGAATGCTAGTGCTGTCAGCTTATCAAGCTGATTAAGCACTTCTTCGAAACCTGTAGTAGAAGGGGGAAACTTTTAAAAGCTAACAAAACAATTCACCACCAAGAGATATGAGGAAGGACTTTGTCAACGTTGTCTCTAGTATGCAACCTCTGAAAAATAACTCGCATAAAAAACCCGGAAAAAATTATTACAAAAATATGGTAATTTGCCCCAACCCCCATTTCGTTAACACGGAAAACAAGGAAGACTTTCACGTTCTCTCGTTAAATTCGGTCACTATCTGTCTATTTCTTGGTGCAATGGAATCCTCACATCACATTTTTTTATGCAAACCTAAGGCAACCTTTTTAGCGATATCTAGCGAAATAGCATCCACCTACTAGGAACATTACCAGAAGAACTTCGCATCTTTGGGCGGGATACTGTCGCCGGGCTGGAAACGGGAGGGAACACAGAACGCTTAAGGCTAAGTGGGCTGTGGATGGGCACCCCCACCCCCTAAACAACCATGCACACTGGAATAACAGGTTGATTTGCTAACATCCCAAGTTTTATTCTAATTAGATCTATTCCAAATTTTACTCACTTTCCACTAACGCCTATTGGCTGCCTTTATTTTCATTTTGCTACCGAGATGATCGGAAATGGAGGAGTTTGCGGCAGTTGTCCTAAACCACTAAAACCAAAGGCCCTGGTCACAGCCCGTTCGTGGCTATTTACCTAAAGCGCGCACGAGGGCTCTGTTGTGAGGTCGGGTACCTTTTCCTTTGGGTACCACTTATCCATCAAATAAACGCGTTCACAATTTGCCAATAAATGGGCACGTACGATTTTCTCCAACAGCCCAGCCAAGATGGATGAAAATAAGCTAAATGACCAATTCAGTTAGACGAAATCAAACAGTGCCAACAAGTTGATGGCCCGAACTACAAGGGAAAGAGTGTTATTGTCTGGGGATGGAGGGGGCGGGTCTAAACAATTTCAGTTCTACAGTCGTACAAATTTATTGATAAAATCCTTCAGTCAGGTATCCCTTCGATTACCCATACCGTCCAGGGCCCATTTCATACAAGCACTCGGTGCACGTAAGTAAAAAAAATTTGGTATCTTCAAATTGCGAGTATTAACACATTTCAAAATTTGGCTGTTTATCGTTATTTAACAAGATGAACTTTAAGGTAATCTCCTTTTGAACCAAAATCGCGCTGCCGGGAAAAAAAGTTAAAATCAAACTAACCTGTTCGTGCCATGTAAGACCAACGTTCGTAGTGCCTTTCCACAATTTCGGGACATTTGGATACCAAACGAACCCATTGCGATAACCGATTCTGATTCAAGCCCGCACAAACAAGTGCTTTGAACATTGCATCATAACTTCGTTTGCGTGGTTCATGGGATGTTTTTATTCTGTGTAGTATTGTCAGCAATGACTGTCGCATGATGAAAAAAAACAACAAAGTAAATATTGACACTGATCAAGGTGTCTGGTATGTCTGCACATTTGAAAACACAGTACTTCTTAAACTAAAACCAAAATACATCGATACTTGATTTTTAGCAAAACAGAAGCCCAATAATACTTGAAGTGTGTTTGTGTTTTTAGTCAACAGTAACATTTAATAGTTCAAGTGGATTAAACTGGGTCTCCTTGACGAGCAAAAAGTGCCTCAAGGTGTTTGTGTCTAATCCAAGCACTTAAAATGTATGTTTTCCCCTTTGCTGCTGCCCAGAAAGCAACGCTGGAACACAAACCTAAAATTACTTTCATTTAAGACACCATTAAAATTACCACTAAGTATATAATAGTAATAAAACGTACGCTGACAGTGAGAACAAGTTATTATACAAGTCATGTAATTCAGAGTAAAAGTCACGTATGTATGCGTGTACGTTTTCTTAAAACGATGCACATTGGGGGTTATATTTGATTTCGTCAAATCAATTTTTTTTTGTTTTATTTTAACGTCATTTCCCCCCAGTAATTGAGGCTCAGGCGGTGCCCTTCAGAGGGACTTTGTTTTGGCAGTTAGGAATTTCTTGGCCGGATGCCCTTCCTGACGCCAATTAATGGCTTTTTCTTTTGTGACGTTCCAGATTCTTTTCGCCCGCTAGCGGGAATCGAACTTGGAATCTCTTGGTTACAGTGCAACTGCACTTGCTTAAGCCACGGCTCCTCCAATAACACCACATACCTATTATTTAACTGTCCACTGGTATTATCATCATCAAAATACACGTTACGCTATCACCAGGATTAAATATTTGTGCTGCATGTGGTACATATTAACAAATGACTGGATCAAATAGTAATTTCTATCAGCTGCTTCTGTGGCAAATCTTGTTTGAGGATGACCGTGACACCACAGCGTCACTTTCTCGCCTGACCTTTTGAGGAAAATTTTACGAAACAATCACGAACGGGGTTCGTTTTTTGCAACTTATTGTATTGGTGCTATTTTTAAAAGAGATAATCCGCTAACTTAAACCACCTGGCGCCTATTGTTTGATATGACATCTGGTTAGGGATCTGGTGACGATATTTGAGCTGGCAGTGCAAAATCCCATGAGAGTGGCAGACACCAGTTCCAACCATGTTCGACTCAACTTACATTTTCCACTCATCTTTGCAATTTCTAATCTTTCCCTTTGTTATCATTCAGGTATTATTACAAGCATGGGTGATAGTCAAGAGTGAAGATAGCAATACTTTTTGGCAGCTAGCAGCTAATAGGCTATATGATTTACATGCGGACCCTTTTTAAGACAGAGATTGAAATTTGGGGTTTGTTCTAGATCCCATGTACACGCTTCAAACGCCCCAAAGGTAGGGCTCCCAGAAACAATTACATTTTCGTCAGTTTTTCTCACAGTATTATTAATAAATTTTGAAAAAATAATAAAGGAATATATGGCGAAGCTCAGTGAAGATAAAATTATACATTGGATGTCATTTCACGTGCAATTCCAACTTCCTTACCTGTTTCGGAGTTTCACAGATGCCACCAAGATCCACTTTGAATGCTTCGGATAGCATAACTGTAGGCTGTGTGTTGAACGTTTTTCCGTGCTATAACAAATAGATTAAAGTCAGACATAAAAATGATAAAATGCTTCGAACGATCGAGCACCTTGGTCCAACTGAACGTGGAATTACGTTTTAGAAAATTTGTTTTAATTATAATTCGGTGTTAACAAATCATAATACCAGTGTATAAATTTAATCAATATGTTTAATCAGCCTTACGCCACTTGCGCGTGTCTGTAAGTGACTGAGCTAAAAGCTTCAAGGAAAATTATTTAGCATTATTCCAAATATCATATACTTGTACGAATGTGATCAATAAGAATCTTGAGTATCTGCATTATCAACAATTGACGATATTTCATCTCTATAAAATTACCATTTTACCATTATGATTAAAATAACCACCATTCTTTAAGTTGACGCCTATATTATCCTGTTATTATCACTTGCCCTTATCATCATCGTTATATATCTTTCGTAAGTATCGATATTTGTATTGCAAATAGGTCAGTTTTAGAGTATCGTTTTGTATAACTAAGATTGGTTGGAAATAAACCGCAAAAATGTTCTGCTAAGTAAATCCTGTGAGAATTAACTAGATTTATGCACGCTTTGTGCGTGTTACCCGAAAATAACAACTAACTTGTTACATGAAATTAACATTTCTTGTAATCGATATTCACTATATTAACAAGGCGTGAAATTAACAGGGCGTTAAACCAAGAGTATGCAAAAACTATGAAGGGGGGGGGGTTGCCATTAATTATCACATGACTTTGTTGTGGGCAAAGAGTTTTGAAGACCCTATTTTTTATTTGGACTCCGTCATATTTGATTTCTATCATAATAAAAAATTTTTACAAACTTGGGGTATTAGTTATTTGTAAACACTACTGGGTAGGGCACACTTTGCCCCTTTACACACTAGCTTGTATCTAAAATTAACGAAGTGCGAAAACAACAACGCATTTAATTAACGAGAATTTTTCAAATGCGTATTAACTTCAAAAAGAATTAATTTTGGTAATAAGATTACATCCCTTAATAAAAAAAATTCGTATTTACAAAATTAAAGAAAACCTTTTAAAAAACGAGTGAGTTATAAATGTTACCTTCAAACGATAAAATGCATTGAAGAACTCCCATGCATGCATGTTTCCTTTCATGACACTACGTGACGACATACATCCTATCAATGCCCTTGTCGATAATGCGGTCGATTCGACATGCTGCAAAGAATTAATATGTGCTACATAGATTGACGACGTAATAAGATTTAAAAACCAAAATTTGGAAGAAAATGATAGGTCACTGTTTTTAACTTGTCAGTTCGTTGTAAGTAGGTGTGAAAGTAGGCAAGAAAAGAGAGCGAAAAATAAAAAAACCAGAAATAAATTATCTTACAAAGTTTTTGTTCACATGCCATTTTGCAACAGTGTTTCTTCCTGTAACACCCCTCCTGCTTTGATTGGATTAAAGTAATCACCCGCGCAAGATATGGGGCAATGCACGAGACTGATCTTCATGGGTTCGTCTGGGCCCGCTTCGGGCATGACACGGACGACGACGAACTCTCCTGATACTTCAATATCTTTATCTTTAAGCTGAGGTCATCGTTTTCTGAGCATTTGACATGAATACGACTTAATCGAACAACAAAAATAAAAACAAACCTAAGTATTAAATTATGATGTGACCAAAGGAGGTGTTTTACTCGAGTAACAAGATGTATATCTGATATTACGTATTCGAATATTTGACTGAGATTTGATCACTGGAGCAAGCTTGCGAAAGCAAGCGGATGCTAGCTACTAACTATAAATAAACTCAAAATCAAATGAAAAACTAACCCGACACAAACCATGCTGAATTAACTCCCTCAAAGACTGAGCAAAAGTTCCACGTATAATACGAATGATATCTTCCTGTAGAATGTGCTCTTGTGGCTTAAAGTAACGGAAATAAAAAAAGAAACTGCAAATAAAAATACTCGCATGCCAACGATCACAATTTTACAAACAAAAATAGTTTGTTAGAAAAACCATATAAAAATAACGGTATTACATGTCCCCAAATTACTGCAAGCCCCATTTGATAAAATACCTAACAGGGTATTAGAGCTGTTTTTGTGGGGAACAAGTCCATCTTACGTTAAATTCTAACAAATACCCTCTTACATTGGGCAAGTGTTCAAATGTCACAGGGTTATATTTCTTAAAAAGGACCTTTATTTCTTTACATGGAAATAATAATCCATCTCTTTAACCGAAAAACGGCATTTCACTAACTGCTTTTCTCTTTCCATACAAACACACTTATTCTGAACTTGTCCATAGAGTACCGTAAATATAAAACGCTTATACCAGAAAGTCTAGAATGAAAATCATAATGCATGGACGTAATCAGGCATGACAAAATACAACATCGCAGATATCAGGTAAGTTTTTGTGTCACTTTGCACCCAAGTAAAAAACATTTAACGTTAACGTTCACATAAAAAGTACAAACCCTGTAGTACTTGTCGAATTGACTTGGTAGTCCGTGACCATACATCTTTAAAAATAACCTTGTATGTCACCATACTGTAATTTAATTGTAAACAGGGCCAAAGGTCAAACGAGAAAGTCACACGTAAGCCAAAACTGTCCACCCCTTCTCAACTCCGTCTCAGTCCTTTCCCCCTCCACAAGAATTCTGTAAAAACTAAAAAGGAAAACCCAATGGTTTCTTGTAGTTGAATACGCGTTTTGATTAAGAAAACTGCCTGAAAAGGATCATTTTGTGCTCGTGAACATTACTTGTGTCGGCTTTTCAGGAAAATTATCATTCTACAATATCGGTGCATGGAATTACCTTGTCTGATACTGTTCCTTCTGAATTCAATGACGTTGAAGAAGAACTCCGAGACAACTGTGACGACATAGAGTTCATCCTTGACAACTGGCTTGACGATGAATTTGAACGCCGCTTGGTCCACGAACGTTTATACTCTTGTGGTTTCTCATACTCGTCTTCTGAAGGAGGGTGAATACCTCCAATTTCAGTTAGTCGTTCATGGATAACCATAAGTTGTTCAATAGCTCTTTTCAAATTAGTTAGCGGAGTACTAAAACAAACACAGGAAAAAAGAAACGTTACTATACTAATAGCATACATAATAATTAATCTTTGAAAACTTAAGGTGCGGTATATATTTCCAAAACATCTATATACAAATATACAAATCTTCTTTTTCTATTTCAAGAACATAAAATAACCCACCAAAACAACAACAGCAACAACAGCAACAACAGCAACAACAAAAACAACCTTGTCAACTTGGGCTGATTAAGAGCAACAAAAAAACCAACAACTTTGGGTATTGCATGATCTGTTATTTAAATCAGTTAAAACCCAGTTAATGTGATGGTCAATCATGCTCTATGCACTCAGCGAAGTCGCTAACATACCACTGTGATGTCATGGACTGATACCAGTAACCAAATTTATTGCAGTCTTACGCAACAATCTATAGAGAATCTAACTTATATAGTGGGTTATGCTTCCCCTGGTTACGCCCATACACATATACGCACAAATTTTTTAGCAAAAATCATTCATGTGCAANAGCAACAACAAAAACAACCTTGTCAACTTGGGCTGATTAAGAGCAACAAAAAAAACAACAACTTTGGGTATTGCATGATCTGTTATTTAAATCAGTTAAAACCCAGTTAATGTGATGGTCAATCATGCTCTATGCACTCAGCGAAGTCGCTAACATACCACTGTGATGTCATGGACTGATACCAGTAACCAAATTTATTGCAGTCTTACGCAACAATCTATAGAGAATCTAACTTATATAGTGGGTTATGCTTCCCCTGGTTACGCCCATACACATATACGCACAAATTCTTTAGCAAAAATCATTCATGTGCAACTAAAAATAAGAGCATGCTTACTGAAATCCTGCAGATGCAGCTGTTGCAGCAGCTTTCCTCATCATATGATCTTCAAAATGCTTTGCACTACATCCAAATTGGCTGTAATTAAAAGAGGTGTATTGAACAATAAAACATTTTCATTGTAAATGAAAAGCCATGTAATTTTACCCTTTAACTGCAAGAAAACGGAAATCTGAGGGTGAAAAGTGATCAAAATTCGTCATTGTCTTTATAAAGAGCCGAGACTTTGGTGGTTTAAAAAAGACTTTACCGAAGCTTCAGCATCCACTCCTGAAACTCGTGTAAAAACGTTTGTTTAGGGTAAGCATTCATTGAGGATACATCAAGGTGGGCCAAAAACATCCCTTTTTTGAACGATTAACATGGAGATTACTTGGTTGGTGGGAAAAAGGGCGACAGGTGAGAAACATGAAGTGGCTAGGTAAAGGAAGAAGCTGTTGGTAGCGAAGGGCTACGAATGAGGCATCAAGCTAAGAAGAACCAGATGGACAAGCCGCTTGAAGTGGAGCGAAGAATTTATTGGATCCCTTGAGTTCGTTTTAACAAAAAATATATGGATAGAAAGAATAATCACAGGGCCTGAACAGATAGGGTATGGATCAAAAAAAGAGATGAAAAAAGATGAATAAAGGATGTTTTTATCTTTGTCTACTGATCAATGGACGACGTCTACCAGGCTTATGAGGTGAGAATTGGTATCTCAAAAACCAGAAAAACAACGTCCACCGGCTCACATTGTATCCAATTGTTTCCAAACTTTTTGGTATTTTGGTGTCTTCATCAGACACAAAAACCAACGTTTTACTTAAACAAATACTTGATAGGAGTTGATTTCGATTTTACATTTGTTTGTATATAAATACTCTAATATGGGTCATGTCTAATATAACGTTAAGCATGTGTATTAAAATAGTCATTTGTCCTTCTGAAACATTGCCATGATTAAAATGAGTAGCGAAATGATGGTATACTTTCTAGCACAACGGTTACTATGCATAGCAATGAATAACTCATATGGTGTCCTTTCACGTGACGTCATTAAGGCAGACTCGCTCATGCTGGAGGCATTGGAGGCCAATCGAGCTAAAATCTTGAATTGTTTTATTTAGCCCTGCGTGCAGTTTTCTTTTTAAAAAAGTTCCGTATATTCTCAAAACATGCTTAATTATTGCTGAGTATTTGGTTGCACGGACTGAAGTCATGAAAAACATTAAGAGTACTATCGATAACCAAGATGTGTGGGAAGTAAAGGCAAAGAATCCCAGTTACTGCTCCTCGTTCTAATAATTCTTTCTATGAATTTATAATTTTCCTTGGACGGCTAGGCTATGGAACTCTTTTGCATTTGACCGGTTCCTTCATCGAACGATCAATGGAATTTTTTAACTTCGGCCTTTCCTATACAAAAACCCTTTAACGTTTTTCTTAACCAATACGTTAGTTGTAAACTTGATAACCAAATTTCAATGTCCAGATCACCAAATGTTGTTCTCTGGCCCGTATTTACACTGAAAACGCGTTTGAATTTTTCACCATCTCAACAGACAACTCCGTGCGACCTACTTGACGATTGCCGGCATTTGAATACACTGGTACCATGGCTGAATACAAAAAAATGGCAAGGTACAAGATGGGCTTTCAAACACACACACTCACACACAAACACATAAACACACACACACACACATACAAACACACACACAAACAAACACATACAAACACACACATTACATATATAGATAGATAGATAGATAGATAGATAGATAGATAGATAGCTAGATAGATAGATAGATAGATAGATAGATAGATAGATAGATAAATAGATAGAGAGTATATAGATACAAACAAGTGTAAAATTGAAATCAACTCCTATCAAGCGTACCAACACCAGTTGTAAATAAGATATATAAAGCGCTACTGGAATATTTTTATTTGTACATTTCCTGACGAGTGAATAAAATCACGAAACAGGCTTGTCGAAATGGACAGTGTAGCTTTTTTATTCTTTCCAACTTATTATATCT
>RDPX01000015.1:3877433-3906917 GCA_003991215.1 Morbakka virulenta
CAATAATATGAACAAAGCGATACATGGGACTATAAGCATATAGAAAAAAATATGGTCAAAGGACCATATTTTTTCTATACAATTAACCATTATAACACTTAAAAAAATTTTTGACAACATTATTACCTTAGTCATTGCCTTCTCTATTTGCTGCATCAAGTCATCGGGGCTTAAAAAAAACAAGTTGCAAATTAGTCCAACTGAATTTGTCTTCAAAGCATAATAGAATACAAAACAACAGACATAACAGACTAAACGATGTAAATAATGAAAATGACACTGATCTTCATTTTCTTTTATTCTCCTTCTCTATCCAAATTTATCTATTTTTTCTTAATTCTTGCTCTTCATATTTTAATCTCAGTGAAGCTGTTCTCACTAATGATATCAATGAGCTCCTGGGCCATCATAAAGGTCAAATTATCACCATGAAAAAGGGTCTGTTGTCTTGAAATATGCTCTGAAGCGTAATGTAAAATAACCTTGATAAACAGTCTATTGTGAAGGAATAACACATAAAAATAAATAGTTGGCTGCATAGATCAACAGACAGGTAGGAAGAAAGAAAGACAGGCATATAGGTAGGCAGACAGACAGACAGATGGATGGATGGAGAGAGAGAGAGAGAGAGAGAGAGAGAGAGAGAGAGAGAGAGAAAGACAGATAGATGGATAGATAGATAGACAGACAGATAAAGAGATAAAGATATTGCCAGAGATAATAAAATTCTCTTTTCCATTCCGTATACTTCTGCTATTCAAAACAAAACAAACTTAACGAAAATTCTTTTTTAGATAACAATGGCAAAATTACCTGGTCGTGTTCAGTTCATCTGGTTTGATATTGAGCTTGTTTCTACATTAGAAAATATAGGAAAGCATGATAAATTATAATTGAAAATACAGACACCACCACCCGACTACAAATAAAGAAAGACATTTGAAAATTAATGTGTGATCCGAGTAAAATGTCAGTAATATTAATAAACGTAAAGGTATTTCTTCCACGAAAAAAAAACTTGTCTGAAATGGCACAAAGTGCTGTCGCAACGGTGGCTAGTAAGGGTTGAGCACTTGGCAACTCCTCTTCACTAGTCTCGGGGCCATGAGGAAGGGGGAGAGAGGGGGAAAGAGGGGAAGTGAGGGGGAAAGAGGGGAAGAGAGAGGGGAAGTGAGGGGGGAAGAGGGGAAGTGAGGGGGGAAGAGGGGAAGTGAGGGGAAAAAGAGGGGAAGTGAGGGGGAAAAGAGGGGAAGTGAGGGGGAAAAGAGGGGAGAACGCTGAATATAGGCCAAAGTATTTTGTGATATACTATCGGGCAGCCTGCCAGATTAAAAAATAGGACTCGTTTGAATCCTTTATAAACTTACCACCAGCCCCCGAAAGACATGAATTTAATCAAGCAACATAAGAAACTCAAGTTTGGTAAAATTTTACTTTGCAACCCTGGCCAAATATAGGCTTTTCTCAAATATCACCGTCAAAGCACTTAGGGAGGGTATGGGTATACACCTGCAATCGAAAAATAAACGTAAACTGGCAAAGCAAAGCGCACAAACTTGTTGTCACGGTACTTTGGGTGTTTGCACTATACAAAGGGAAAGATGTTTTGTTTTGTGATCGCTGGGGCTGACGTCGGAGCCTTGTAGGGGTCATTTGACTCCTTCATCAAGGACAGAAACCTATAATCTGAAAACCAAATGAACAAACGTTGCTCAGTGCCGGCAAAAGTATGAGACCGACCAAAACAGAGTTTGATTTTAAAGCAATTATTCAAAGTTACTTTAATTACTCAATCTGATACTACTGGCAGGAGGCTTCTACCTCTCCTAAACTGGAGAGCACGTGGGCCTTTCATCCAAGACAAAGCCCTACAATCCAAAAAGGAATTTCACCAGGCAAAGTAGATAGTATACATTTGTTATAGGAATAATTTTATACCCTGTGATAAAAAAGACTGGGATTTTATAATTGTTTTGGCGAACGCCAGGGCTACAAGGAGGGATAATTGTAACGCGTGTTTAAAACGGAGAAATACAATTCGAAAATGAATTTCATAAAAGGCAGTTTACCAGGTTGGAATTTGATTTCAATTTTACGTATTTATCATTAAAACAATGGTTCAACACCTTTTGGATCACTCGGCCAGATGTCCTGAGTAGCGCCGGACACCTCTTCTAGTATAATATATTTATGACTTGACTTTGGGCCATGGTGACACCAAAGTTGATTTTTAGGTTTTCCGTAAAGAAAGTTTGCGGAAGATCCCTTACGCTACCTGTACTCTTTCAGTACTCGTAGGCTAACTGGCATTGTTGTGTAGAGCAATTTGGGGTGAGAGCGATCTAATATGACCACTTTAAATATTGCATTAATGTAAAAATGCACCTTGGTAATTTGTTTTTCAAGTTTAGCTTCTGCCTTTTGATTAAAACAATGTTTTAATAGATGAATGGTTAGTTAATACTTTTGAAGCAAATATATTTTACCTAAGATATGGAAAACGGGTCCTTAATTGAGAAAAAGCATGAATACCATCTACATTTATTTCTATCAAAGGTAAAACACAACAAGTAAAATGACATACCTCAATTGTTCTGCTAGGAAGTCATGCTTTTCAACATCCGAGACTGGCATCTTTTCTTTCAATATTGTGATACTACCTTCACCTTGCTGTACAATAACAAAAACAAAAAAACACACAAGATAACACACTTTAAATAGGCATTTATTTCTTGTGTTAATGACAATATATCTAGCTTACTTCTTGTCAAATTTTCTTTGCTTGTTCTTGGTTTGCTCTCAAGATTCTGTCTATGATCAACTTGCTTAAAATCACTTACGGTTGCATTCTACTTTTCCCTTCACATTTTTCATTTAAATTTTGACATGCTTACATACCAATATAATATGGTGTTACTGAGTCTGTATGTATGTATTTGTGCATGCATGTATGTATGTATGTATGTATGTATGTACGTTCGAATGTATGTATGCATGTATGTATGTCTGTATGTATGCATGTATGTATGTGTGTATGTATATGTATATGTATATGTATGTATATGTATGTATGTATGTATGTATGTAAGTATGTAAATACGTAAGTATGTAAGTATGTAAATACGTAAGTATGTAAGTATGCTAAAACTAAGATGTGTATTAGGATGAATGTCAAAAAATCTGGATTAAAAGTGCCTAAGCGAAACAATGTTTCTAAGTTACAAAATGAGGAACACATTTGATGGAGTGTACACCACAGGTGCCGATGTATTTGGCCTTAGAAACACCAAACAGAGACTGGTTTGATGAGAATGTTGCAATTACCAGTCTCCTGGAAGAGAAAGGCAAGCTTCATGAAAAACTTTTGTGTACTTCCGGTTCAGCTAGGGAATGGGGAAATGACCTATCAAGGAAGCAAAATCGAGCCTGCAGCATTAGATTCCACATAAAAAGAACAGGTGGTGATCCTAAGTGTCAGTCAAAATTCAGAGAGCTTATGACTGTAAAAATTCAAGCTTTGTACAGTAAAACTAGATAGGTGTTTGGACCACAACCTTCAACAATGGTGCCCGTAAAACAGGGTTTCATACTGGCTCCTACTCCTTTCTAAATCCACTTGGCTGAGATGCTCCTTCATGCTTTAAAGGATTGTGATTTAGGGGTAGGCATACGAGTTTGAACATCAGGCAAGGTTTTCAACCTTCGGCGTCTTAATTCGAAGTCAAAAACATTTCTGAAATGGTGGATAATCGAAGCTGCTGGAGGCAAAATATCATAATAACATATGCAATGAACAACCAGGTGAAGCTTGGGTAACTAGTGAAAATGAAGGCAAATCTGGAAGCAAATGTAAGGGTGTAGAGACAATAATACATTATATAGTGGAATTAAAAATAGCAACTGTGTAGAAGCAGTTATAAAAGACAGGAAAATAATTATTAATATCTTTATAAGAAAAGTGACTACCAACTTTGTCCAAAAGAAGCATATTTTAATCATATTTTAATCCAAGATCTAAAAATTACTAAACAGATTTTATGCTGTCCCAAGATTATCAGGTGAATTCCAAATATCAAATAATACATGATACAACGATTGAAGTTTTAATTAATCCATAGTTTACATTTCATTAAACCAATTTTATATATATATATATATATATATATATATATATATATATATAGCTTAAACGCCATTTCCCCCCAGCAATTGGGGCTCAGACGGTGCACTTCAGAGAGACCTTGCTTTGGCAGTAAGGAATTTCTTGGCCGGATGCCCTTCCTGAGGCCAATCAATGGCTTTTTCTTTTGTAAAGTTCAAAATTCTTCTCGCCTGCTCGGGGAATCGAACCCGGACCTCTTGGTTACTGTGAACTGCATTAACCATTAAGCCACGGCTCCTCTAGGTTTCATTAACCAATTATTTATGCTTATTGCATCCTACCAGGATCTCATGGGTTCTTTTACCGATCGCATCTTGCTGGAGATGTTTAAAGGGTGTTCCCTGCGAACGCTACTTGGATAATGTTTATAAGAATCTTCAGCAACTTCAAATCTTCAGTATTTCTCCAAAGTATATTTTGAAACCCACTTTTGGTAGAATATCGTCGTTAGTGTCGTGTTTACACTTTTGCAGCACTTTAAATAAGCAACCAGATATTCAAAATTTCTTCCTACTTGCAGACATGCACAATTTCCCATCTTGCATTTTATGAGCTAACGATAAAAAATAACAAAATAACTATCAATATCAATTACGGCAAAATATGGCAATTGCTGACGTGTGTTAAACAGACCTTAGCAGCATATTTTTCTAACTCATTCAAAAGTAGCCTGAGTTGATCTGACAACATTCTACGTTTCTCCTTTTCTGCTGCCACTCTTTGCTCGTAATTTTCAAATCCCTAAATAAAAAAAAAGAATTCTATTAGTTAGTCTTGGGTGGAAGGGTATTGATGAGTGAAAACTGACTCTTGAACTCTTGTCATAATAAAATCTTATAGCCTTCCACCTAGAAGGTATGAAAGTTACAGATGAGAACTGGTTACTGGGTAATTTGTATAACGGGTGACTCACATCAGTCTTATAACACACAATCTTTTCGATTATTACGGATTCACTGTTTGTTGGGCCCGCTTCTTTTTCTTCAAATTGCACCCGCCTTGCGAATTGATTATCAGCTATTAACTACGGGAAATCATTAACACCAAAAGTCTTCAATTAGTTTAATAGTTTATCCATTTCCACAATCACTTTGGTAATAAAAGCAATTACAGAATAATTAACTCATAAATTTTAGAACAAAAATTATAAACCTCTATATAATTAACCCCGATGTTTTAAAAATCCGCTTTACTTCTCCTTCATAATTATCGTCGTTCTTAGTTAAGTAGTAAAAAAACATGGAAACATGTTGGATTATATTATTAGGTCCAATAACGAAGCATTAACATCAACTCTGAAAACTATCATAATGAACTGCAATTCTACGTGTCTCTGTTAAAGTTTCAAAATTTCTCATTACGTATTCTTTGTTAATGACCACCATAACTTTGTATAAAACAACAAATTTGGTGATATGATGCTATTTACCAGATCCATGACATGGCAATTTATATCACACCACTATGGGTTACACCGTACAAACATAAGGAAAGAATTAACTCTTTAAAATCACTTATTTTTCCGAAGGAATTTTGTTTTACTGCTGTGTTTGAAACCAGACACAAAAATTCAAGTGGAAAGGAATGTGTCATTTTAAGATTTTTCTCTCCAAAAAAAACTTTTATGGCAATAACCAATTAAGGAAAACAAAAAAACCCACTTTCATCAAACGTTTCACAGCAATTTTTTTGCTATTAATATATCTCATTGATTTACATTCAAAACGAAGTATTGCAATAAAATCTTTTTTCTTTACCGTCAGCTTTTTAGAAATTAAGAGGAAAAGTCTATAAATCAAAACAAATTTCTATTTATCACATTTTTTTTACTTCTTTTCTTTAACTAGCCTTGTTAAAATTAGTTGAATTTTGTCTTTTGATTTTTATCTTGTTGAATATTATTTTATCTCAGATTATTCGGCAAAGGTGGCTAATTAATATTCTTCTTAAATAAGATTCTATTTCTGATTCCTTAATTCAAAAAAGTGAATCGGTCCGGAATCCCAAAATCTACTTTAGTACCATCCATCTGTTTAGCAACAGTAGGCCTATTATAAATAATTAAGCACTACTGACGCAGTTCGCTACAGCAACAGGTCTCTTCCATTACAATATAAGAAAAATATTTGGTATACACTTGGTTATCTGATCTACTTGAAGTAAGGACAAAAAATACAGATAATTTTAACAAAGTGAAAGGAAATCTTGAACTGTCTTGTGTCAATGAGAAGCAGAAAATAAAGTTCCTAACTTAAGACGTCTATTATTATCGCAATTAAAGCCACTTAGAAGCGATTAATTATTGGTGTACATTGATGTAAAGTATATCAGCAAAAATAAACACTAACAAGCTGTTAATTAACCCTGTGTTATGTCATAGATTGCATTTTTATTTTTTATGTTATTCTTTCGTTAATCCTAAGCATGCCTAACGACCACTTTGGTGTAGATGGGTACCATTGTTTTACTCAACTATTGTACTTTGTAAACGTTTTTAAGTATTGGTACCCCAGTTTTACCTCCAAAAAAGGTACAAACTTTGCACTCTACTACTTAGAACTGATACATAAACTGAATACAGTGCTTCCCAGGCAGGGTTGAAGCTCAAACTGGTAACCTTGCAGGTGGTAAGCTGTTGACCTACTGCTCGGGCATTATTGCTTGATAAGATGTGAAAGTTAGGAAAGTGTCATGACAAATGTGTAGGATGTATGTTATTAATGGCTGAAAGAATATTAATGAAGGTTGACAACCGAACCTGAATGACTTTGGGCTGTAAAACATGAATATTAAACAATATGTCAGATAAGCAGGAATTTGAGGGATGGGGTGTTTTGAAAATCAGAAGTGCTCTATGTTTAGCAAGGGTATAGAGTTCATTTTCCATTGTAAGTTCTATGTTGAAATTATAAGTTTGTACATGCTTCGGGAGAAAGAATTTGAATGGCAGTAGAACCAATAATATGATTAATATCACCATAACCCTATTACCCTAGATATGGATAAACACTATTATATAAACAATACAAAGGTTTGCACATTATGTTACTTTCATATTCAAAAATAGCCATTTATTTTAAAGAAGGTTTTTAAAACAAACAACATACATAAAAATTAAAATTTCTTGGATCAAGAAATGCTGCAACTTTTTTCTTTTTCCTTTAAAGCAAATGCCATTAAGTACCCCAGGTGCCAAAGAGTTTCAAATTAAATTTCTTTTCTAAACCACCTCCCTTCTATGCACTAACACAATTATGCTAAATTTCGTGGTATAATATCGCTTCTTCATTAACTTCATATCGTAACTAAACTCTCACCTACTACTTAAATAATATATTTTTGGTAAATAACCTATCTATACTAACAAACTGGGTCTTTCATTAATGGTACCCCTGGTAAAGAGTGGGCCCATTTTTGTCTTGCACAGATTCCCATCTATGAAAGACCTGAAAGGAAGCAACAGATCAAGAAAAAGTGGGACAGAAAGCACGAATGACACCATCAAATGCAAGACATATGGATTGCCCCTCCAGGACCCACCATGGGAAGGTCTTTCCTCTTGGGTTGGGCATCAGCCAGTGCTCAAGCATTTCAAGACCAGCTGTCCTACATGGTTGGGCTTTATACACAAAGCTCCAACCAAGGAGAGACCAGACCTCCACACTTGATCTTAGCCAAAAGGCCGAGATGTGATGAAACACAAACTACACTTTACACTTGCTGTTTGCAAAAAATTACATAAAAAGAACAGCGACCACGACTTAAATATCTGTGCAGGAAAGTGACCCCATTTAAGATTGGTAAGATCTCACACAGAAAAGGCATACAATCATTCCAGTCAAGCGATATTTTAATTAGACTTTCTATTGGAACCATTTCTTTCCATTTCAATGACTTCCAATCTTAGGCATTCCATCAAGTAAAACATTAATAGGGTTTTATTTCAGTTACAATATTAATTGCTTACACCTTCACAGTAACAGGTATCTCACAACTATGTCTTACACACCTATTCTTTTTAGCTATGCATTTATTGCTCCAGTTCCTAACTTTTAAGTGACCATAGGCACCTGGCCTCATCCATGATAAGTTTTTCAAAAAAAATCAAATAAAGACAAAACAACAAAGAACCATATATATATATATATATATATATATATATATCAAAAATTAATGGGTGGGTCATCATGCTAATCCCAAGTAGCAACCCAAATAAATTTTCATAACTTGTCTCTGTACTGTGCTTTTATTTCGAATTCAGTCATAATAAAACTCATAAATTTAACCTCAACTTCTGGCACATATGCATGTATATATGTATTATATATATATATATATGTATTATATATATATATATGTATTATATATATATATATATGGTGTGTGTATGAAGGGGTGGGAGACATGGTTGTTTAAGTCCTAAATGGTTCCATATTTTCATGATTCAAACAGTATAAACTAAGGTCCATGAGCTAAAAAAGTTCTTATGCATTCATAATTGGTATCTAACTTATTAAATAGAACTGTCTGTCTCTGTCTGTCTGCCCCCCCCCCTCTCTCTCTCTCTCTCTCTCTCTCTCTCTCTCTCTCTCTCTCTCTCTCTCTCTCTCTTTCTCTCTCTCTCTGCACAACCATGTCTGCATATGTTTAATTGTTAAATACGCACATAACTTTTACCTTTTGCTGGTGCAAATGACCAACAAAGAGTAGTATCAAAACCCAAACTAAACCAAATAAAAAACTGATACTGTTGATATTCCAGAGAAGCTAGAATAAAAGGACTATTACACAAACACTTGTTGCACATTTCTTCCTGGTAAAGAACAGTAAATTCAGTACTTACTATATGACTGCTGCAAGATGGGCATGAAACTTTCTTATCATCTGGTCCAATAACATCAGGGCAACCTTGAAATGCAAAATCCTCAAGTTCTTTCAGCAACTTCTACAATTTCAAGATGTGATGTAAAAATTATGTGTGTGTTAGGTAATTCAGTTGATAGTGGAATCACCAGATAAAAAGCCTAAATTGGTGTATCCCAGATATTATTTTTGTATAAGCAGTGATAAAATTTTAACTACCAGGACTAAAGGTGTACTACAGCTATTAATGAATCAAATGTGAGACAGCAAAGCTATTTAAGTACGTACCAATCAATACAAAAACCAAATTTTTGGACACAAGTTTCTAAACTATGAAATAAAGAAGCATTTTTATAAATATCTTTAAAATTCTAAAATTAAATATCCCTTATTCTACTAATAAATCCTTGAAGGTCTTGTATTGATTGTAATAGAGCAAAGTGAGCAGTGGTCTTTGGAATTTCACTGCTCATTTTCTTTTCTAAATCTAACTCATTTTCTACAATTTTGTTGTGTACACTAATGGATTGTTTTTATCCTGCATTAACATTCATAAATGTAAAAAAATACATAAAAATAAATACATAAATAAATTAGTAAAAAACATAAACACATTTCAATATTACTCTAATCATAATTGTAGGTATGTGATAAAAAGTGTCTAAAAATACTTAATAAGCCACTGTATTTTAATGGGAAAACAACATATTACAATGCAGTGCAACAAAAACACTGAAATATGCTTGGTACATTGTCTATTGCCTAAAATTTCTATTCATTGCATTCACAGTAAAAAATATTCTTAAATTAAAGCTTGAATATAAAAACTTTGCCCATGGGACTGAGATATGCATCAGATACTATGTGTACTAAGATCTAACAGTTGAATAATGTAGTAGCAAATTAATAGAACAAACATAGTTTACCACCAAGTGTTTGGCTTTAATCAACAAAACCTGTTAACTAATCATGATAAAAATGTGTTAACAAAGTAAGAAGCTATCATATTAAGCCTGCTTACCAAAATCACCAAACAATAACAAAAACAGTCAAAAAAACAACCATTGGTGAGTGCATTTGTACAAAGAACAAATTCATTTGTAAAATAAAGATGAAAAAATAGCGTGCACAAGCCAAAATACAGCACTGTCCACCCTGCTAGGCTCCATTTGTATCCTATAAATTTACTCAATATCAGCTATAATATCAGTTGGTCTTTTTAACGCTGTGATTTATTTGAGTTCATGTATTATACTGAAATAAGAAAAAGCAAGAGAAGCTAGACTAAGATGGATGGGGCATGTGATGTGCAGAGAAGATGACAACATCATGAAGTGAGTATTCCAGGCAAAGGTAAAGGGGTGAAGAAGTAGAGGATGGAAGAAGATGCGTTGGAGGGATAACGTAGAAAGAGATATGAAGGATGTGGGACTACGAGCTGGAATGTGGAAAGACTGCAGAGAGTGGAGGAGGTACTGAGTGGCTAACCGAATGTGAAGTTGGACAAGGCCGAAAGGAGAAGAAGATTACACTGAAATGTATAAAACAAGTCTGTTAAGAAAAGTTTATTAACAAAAACAAATACATCAGTCTTAACAGTGATTTATTCAGGAAGTAAAAGTTTAGTCTTGGCTCTTTGACAATAATAATGTTTAGCTTCCCATGACAACTGCAGCAGGAATATAATGAATAAAAAGGAAAGTATGTAATATCAAAAAAAAAATTAATCTCCAGTACTGATCATTCTTTGATACAGAAAGTGTCTTCAAACCTTTCAAAGTATTAAGTACTCAAACAATGCACATGATAAGAAGCTTTGCTTACCTCTTGATCTGTTTTGGGAGATGATACAATTTGTTTCAGCCTAAACTGAACCTTAACAAAGGAAAGAAACAACAATTCATTAACAAAAATGAATTCACTTAAGTAGGATTACTTTGTTATTAGACATACATTTATTCAAAACATTTCATCAACAATCACTTATCAACAATCACTTTTAATGGAGAAAAAAACTGGCCAGCTTACTGCTAAAATATTGACAACATTTCCAATCAGGTACCTCTTGCATGGCTCTGACTATGCACACATTACTGCACTATATTCAAAATATTTGAACACTACTTCAACAATGTATCAAAATTTACATGGATCATTTATACTTTATTTATTTTAATTTATTATTTATATTCATTATTTATTATTTATTTATATACATTATTCCAGATATCAATCAAGACTTCCCTATAAGAAATTACTAAATTCATTTGCCTGGGCATATACAAAACCATTCTTCATGGTCGAGAAAGGCTACTGACAGATGGCAACCAAAATGTCGAGTGGCTATGATCAATTATGAAAGATAAAGCTGAAAGGTAATACCTAGTCTAATGCATAGTACAATATACTAGAGTGTATTTTCTCAACTATATTTTCTGACACATTGTTCAGCACCACAAAAAGCAGTATTTTTAACAATATTAATGGTAAACTTGATAGGAGGTTTGACAGTAATGGAGCCCTGGCTATAATCTTTTGGGTAGGTTAAGTGTACTAAGAGGTATTTTGTATAATTTTGACATTTTAACAACTACAGAAATTTCTTTTTAATACCTTTCAGATGTAACCTATGATCTAAAAATAGATTATATGCTCAAAAGCAATGTAAAATAAATATGCCTTGTTAAAACAATTATGACAAATAGGGGTGACAGTGTGCATATAGTTTTCAAATTACAATGTAATTTTCACAATGTTATTAAAGTTAATATTATTCAGAGGAAGTTTGTTGAGGAATTGAAACCAAATTCTTTTCCATGATAACATGTTTTTTTAAGATGTACAATAAAACTAACTACAATTATGTTCAAGTTAAATATAGGAAAGATAAAATCCCCAAATTCTGCATTAAATCTTGTTGCTTGAATTCTGTTGCTTATACAGGATACATGCAGTGTGTTTAATTCCATGTGGGTTTAATATAAACTGTTTGAAAAACAAAGACACTGAAAACTTTCAAATGGGTAACACGAATTTGAATATAACAAAATATCTACACCCAACTATCAACAACCCAACAAGAGTTTGGTATTTGCATTTGGTTTTTTAAATATGTCCAAATGGTTATATGGTTATATGGTTCATTATGTCATTATGTCAGTCTTGGACTGACATAATGACACTGAATACACACAAATACCAACACAAACACATACACATGCACACACACACACACACACACATATATATATATATATATATTTATATATATGTGTGTGTGTGTGTAATTGTAACCTTAATACTTCCAGCAGTTCTGTGGTGACTTGGAAAAAAGTTACATTAGTTCACATTTGTAATAAATTCTCAATTTTACAAAAATATGGACTTGGGTAGGGTAGAAAAATAGGTATGATAGAAATCTATTGAAATTCAATGTATACACATTTCTTAAAATGTAAAAAACTATTTGGCTTATGCTAGTCAAAGAAATAGCAAACATCCTTTTTCAGAATTACAGAGAAATTAAAAAAATGTTTCTGTTCACCACCACTTACTTGTGCAAAATGTGAGGTTAGTGCCATTAAGGAGGCATTCAGCTGTTCCTGCTCTGTTTCAAGCCTGCTCAATTTTTCTCCAGGGTCACTAGAAATCAGAAGGGGTAAAAAATATAAAAACATTTCAAATATCATAAATACTATTTCTATATTGTTGGTAAAAAAATGTTTGGCTGACAATTGATCTGTCATCTTGGCCACCAAATCATTTCCAAACATTTGGTAGGGGGATGTATTATTTTCATATTTTATTTTCATTTTTTAAGTTTGCATTGCTTTAGTCATGTGGAATGAATTGATCATTGGATCCTGATATGTACTACATTGATGATTTGGGGAAGATCTAGACTCACTGATAGACAAGTATAGGAAGGAATTATGTAAAACCAGTCATGCATATGTTCAGCATATTCTAATTCATATAGACTTTAAACAAGTAGTAGTAGAAGTAAAGTAGTAGTAGTGGTGGTAGTGGTAGTAGTAGTAGTAGTAGTAGTAGTAGTAGTAGTAGTAGTAGTAGTAGTGATGGTAGTGGTAGTAGAAGTAGTAGTAGTAGTGATGGTAGTGGTAGTAGAAGTAGTAGTAGTAGTAGTAGTAGTAGCAGTAGTAGTAATAGTAGTAGTAGTAGTAGTAATAGTCGTAGTAGTAGTTGTTGTAGTAGTAGTAGTAGTAGTAGTATAGTAGTTATTGCTGTCAAATAAAATACATACTTATTAATACTAGGGAAAAAACAGTAGGAAACCACTTTGTAGCTTTAGCTATCATTTATTTCATTTCACATAGTCTACCAGTCTTTTCTGAATGTGAACCAGAATAAATTAAAGTCATTTGGGATTTATTAAAGATGTAAATTTCTGAATTTTATCTATGTGTGTGTGTGTGTGGGGGGGGGGGNAAATACTATTTCTATATTGTTGGTAAAAAAATGTTTGGCTGACAATTGATCTGTCATCTTGGCCACCAAATCATTTCCAAACATTTGGTAGGGGGATGTATTATTTTCATATTTTATTTTCATTTTTTAAGTTTGCATTGCTTTAGTCATGTGGAATGAATTGATCATTGGATCCTGATATGTACTACATTGATGATTTGGGGAAGATCTAGACTCACTGATAGACAAGTATAGGAAGGAATTATGTAAAACCAGTCATGCATATGTTCAGCATATTCCAATTCATATAGACTTTAAACAAGTAGTAGTAGAAGTAAAGTAGTAGTAGTGGTGGTAGTGGTGGTAGTGGTAGTAGTAGTAGTAGTAGTAGTAGTAGTAGCAGTAGTAGTAATGAGCATAAAACTTCAACAAATACCAAGCTCTTAACTCTGTTTCCATTTTAAAAACTCATATATACAGTAAAACTTCTATCAAGATGTCAAGGAAAAGGAGTTCAAAATCTTATTTAACATTTAGTTCTAAATCTGGGGGCAAAATAAAAAACTTACCAGAAATTCTGGAAATGATTTTTTTCTAACATTTTATCTTATTTGCGGTGATCTTGTTTAATTTTCAGCTCAGTATCAAAATTTATATTTGGACATGTGAAGGAGATTTGATAAAAGTTTAAGAAAAGATACAATATACCACCATTTGAGCACATGCTAATAAGAGATTTCCTGTGGCTTTTGTCCACCCAGTTGTTTATTTACTACAATGACTTACAGGTACTGACAATAAAGACAAAAGAATTACCACCAGTTATTGAGAACATGACTGAAAATAGATATCCTACCTTAGGATAAGGAACATGGACAGTATAAGATCAAGGGCAACATTTTACATAAAACAATAGTGTCATTTAAATGATTCTTTGTTAGAATCTAGATCTGGTTTCAGTCTGTTGAATTCTGAGTAGTAATTCCTACTACTATTACACATACACACAAAACTTGATCAAGTTATTTAAATAGCGGTCATTGTACATAATGTATCAGAACACTTTTATTAGTTTCCACATCTCAAATATATATATATAGGGTAAATGCCAAATGGCAAGCCTTCTGTACTCAATGTATCATACTAGTTCATCAGGCAGTTGCCACTCCGGCAACTGTGATGGCATCAAACAAGGGATCATTTGTGTTAATTTTGTGAGTCCATGCTTCAGTAATATATTCCTTTCAAAAATTAGAACAAGTCAAAAAAATCTTGAAAATTCTGAACTTTAAGGACTCAAAGGAAGCCATATATGTAAGAACTTTATCATGTCTTAAGTTGTAAGAAATTTCTGAGCTACGTTTCAAGAGATACTTCTCCCATCATCAGACAAGAAAAAGTCTGTTGTAAACAAAGTCTTAAACAAAACTCTGCAAAGTTGCCAGCTCTAAAGCCCATTTAGATTTAATCATCAAACTGTACAATTTACTTCAATAATTCTGAAAAACTGCATAAATGTAGTTCTTTTGTGGAACTTTACATATATTCCACATTTCCTCTGTTCCACTTTTAAATAAATACCCCCTTTTACTTTGATTGTCAGCTGTACCTCCCTTAGTTGATTGGTAAGGAGATATGTATATATATATATATATATATATATATATATATATTCATTATGTGCAATTAAGACAATAATATCAGCGATTTATATATATATATATATATATATATATATATATATATATATATATATATATATATATATATATATGTATNTAAACAAAACTCTGCAAAGTTGCCAGCTCTAAAGCCCATTTAGATTTAATCATCAAACTGTACAATTTACTTCAATAATTCTGAAAAACTGCATAAATGTAGTCCTTTTGTGGAACTTTACATATATTCCACATTTCCTCTGTTCCACTTTTAAATAAATACCCCCTTTTACTTTGATTGTCAGCTGTACCTCCCTTAGTTGATTGGTAAGGAGATATATATATATATATATATATATACACATATCTCCTTATATATATATATATATATATTCATTGTGTGCAATAAAGACAATAATATCAGCGATGTATATATATATATATATGTATATGTAAACTCTGGAAGGAGTGACAATCACATTTCTAAAAAGTTGGCATCCAGTTGGCTTAAGTAGCAAGGAAGCCTCTGTCTGAATCAGAAACTAAAAATGAAAGGTCTTGACAATGAAGCAAAATCTGCCTAATAGAAACATCAGCATATTGAGTATGCTCCTGCAAATATTGCTGAAGTTCTGACTGAAGATTATTTTCATGATCAACTAAAGCAAATGTCTGATGTGCTTCTGTACTTTGTATAGGCGATTTACATGTCATTGTAGCTTGTCATTAATTTAAGGAATGGATGGATCAAAGTGGGTATTACTAATTAATAGGTTTTAATTAGCCAAATTTTGTCAAATTAACAATTTGATGACTAGATGCACTGTGTATGAACACAGAGACATTCCAAAGTCGGCAATGCCACTATAGAATCCACAAAACCAAACTATTCATATTATTCATATTTATATACCATAAGTCACAAAAATGCTAAATGCAAAGACCACCACCAGATAGCAGATATTAGGGGCAACCATGAAGTGCTTGTTGGCTATATCAGGTTAAAAGAAAAAAAGAAAAACAAATCTACAAAAGTCTACCATCAACATTGGCTTTCACAAGCTGAGAAATAAAACTGTTGTTGAAGAAAATGTCCTTATTAAATACTGAAACAGATTATTGATCCACATGGAGTGAAAAGAAAGGGTTGTAGCTGGCATTTAGAAAGACATCAGTGCTGTTTTAAATTCACCAGCAAAAATACCATAACAGCTGACAGAGGTAAACATAATACTTCATAAATAATTATCAATTAATATGTTTTCTTTTAAAACTGCAAATGGATTAGGATTCTTGGTTTCCTAATTATTTTCATTTCAAAATGGTAATGTGTAAAATATTTCTATATTTAGGCATTAGAATTCTCTTTTAATTTTCCCTATTTGTAATAACTCAAAATGAATAAAATTGGTATATTGTATGATTACAGTTTGGTATATGGTATGAAGATTTAAGTGGTTAAACTGTGGCTTATTATATCCTAAATATACCATTTAATGTATCTTTGATGTAGAGGATGGGGCATGTGTTTCAAAAAGCAAATGTCCTTACAGAGATGGGGCAGTTAAACCAGAAACATGAATCCATTGGTGAAGTATTCCAATAACTTTACTCTTTAAGGCACTACTGGAGAAGAGATTGGTATAAGAACTTGCAAATTTAAGGCATGAATTTTACAAGCATGCAATAATTTGCTATACTGGTATGCTAACACTCCACATATTGTGTTAATTATCATATGCAAGATGTAAAACGACTGAATTTTCTGTACTTTGTGCCTAATACACATTATGTAGCTGACCCACATTGGAAAAATATTATAGAGTACACAGCTGTGTACTGTAAACCTATGATGCTTAAATGTTGTTAACTGTTAAACTTGTATGTATCAATGCTTGCATATGTAGGTGTGTCATTTTTTCTCATTTTCCAGACAGGATGCTACAGTACTGACACCATTATCAAGCAACATGTGGCTCTGGACTCACCATTCTGGGCTTGAAAGTTTACTGAAAGTTCTACCCTTGTCTTTAAAATGTTACAGGAACAAAAACTTGCATCACAAGGAGAACATAAACCAACAAAACACCCAATGTAGGTAACTGTAATTTCTTATCAACTGAAAGAAGTGGGTTTTCAATCACAGGAAATTACCAATCTGAACTATTGTGTATAAATTTAACGTATATAAAAGGGGTAAAGTATTTATTTACATTTAGATTTGGATATTTGATAAATAAAAACTGATTTTTTATCTATTTACGGATGTGGGATTGTATTATGGTCCACGCCTACAAATATAACCATGGCGTCATTAGATTGTAATACAGGATCAAATGACACAACAGTTATTATTCAAAACTCTTAATATGGCAAATTTGAATGTAGAAGCGTTTGTAGGTATGGGTGTCGCGCATTTTTTCAATTCAAATAGAACGTACAAACAAACACAAAACTAATACTGTTATCAGGGAAAATATGTGTATCTCAGCTGGTGGCTTTGGGCTTTTAAACTTCAAAAAGTCCACCTGGTTTACAGCCAACAGTTTAATCCCTCCAAAGCAAAATCCTAATATTTGAAGCTAACAAAACTTGTCTTACTACAAAATAACTTTAGCAAGCATGTAAATAACCTGTTAAAACACGTAGTTTGGGGCTGTTAAGTAAATTTGGATTTCATCCTTATCGTGTGTTCACCCCCAAAACACATACGTTATATGTAGCTCGCAGCAAAAAAAATACATCTCGCTAAAATGCCAAGAAATGCCTCACTACTACTTTAACGACTCCCCTCACTGGCTCAGAGCTGAAGCCTAAGAATTGGGAGATTGAAATAATACTGAAAACAAAAACTTTCTGGCAAAATTTATTCTTCATAATATCGTTAAAAACTAAACTGCAACTACGAGGTTTAAACCAAATTACAGTAAGATTATAATCATTGCTTACCACTCACAACTTTGGGTCTCTTGTGTACCACCAGAACAAATGTCAGACACTGCACCCAAAGGTGGCCAACGCTCCTCTGTTGAAAGGGGATGGAATTCATTTTGTTGGGTATAATTACTATGAAAATCGAAAGCTTCCTCGAACATGTTGTTGAAATCTTGACCATGAATAGTATGTGCTTGGTGTTGGACGATTTCATCTGTCTTTGCCATAAAAGCCATCGCTTACACTTGGCTAAGCATCAAAAGATTAACACTTTAGTCAGTTTTCTTTACTCCTTAGGAATGACAAGGGCATGGAAAGGCTATTTGATGATAATTATTTCACTAAAATTAGAACTTTCACCAGTGTGTTACCATGAAGTCGACAACGCAGTTCCAATTGGCTCCAACACTTCAGAATGTTCCTGCTTCTGTTGTCGTTTCCCCAAACCTTGTTGGCCCTTATGCCTAAAAATGATAAGAAAAACCCGAAACTGACTTCTGAGCTGTATAGTGGTGAACCTTTAAGATTTATAATATTCTGTTCCTTTCCATAATGATATTCGTCATTAAGACGTTCGTCAGTCACACCTGCAGTGGACAATCACAGACGTTTGTCCTTTGTCAGTTGGGTCGTGAAACACGATGGCAATAGAGAAAACCACTGTTTAACAACGCTCTTTCTTTAACAAAATTCCAATGTCAATCCAGGCTTTATATTTGTTATCTATTTCTTGTAAACGAAATTTCAAACATGAAGTGGGCAGGTTAAGGAAAGCTGCATGACAAGTTGTAAACAAACTGATCAAGTACACAAATGTTCTATCGTTGTAAGATAAAAAAGCATGTGATTTGGACTCTGTAAGGTTTCCAGTTGTATTTGGTTTATTTTCTAAATTATTAATGATTAAAACATCAAAAGTAACTTTTCTCCTGAGTCTGTAAAATCCGTCTTTTGAGGATGTGACAGTGAAATCTTTGATTGTTGATCTTCCTCCCACGATCAAAAAGACTGGGAACCATTCTATCTCTGAAATTTCAAGATTCGTTGGACGTGAGAAAAGGAAGATTTTTTTTGTGGTTGAGAACCCACACAAGGCATAAATTCCACCAAGTATGTAAAACTGTGAAGAAATAACAGAAAAAAAAACAAAAAGGAAAAAATATGAAGGCTAAACCAGGATATAGGAGTTAACCTTAAATTTAAGAACATTCAAACCAAGTGATGAAGTAAACCACTCAGAACCCACTTCCATGATCTAAAAATTCTGATTAGCTGGATCAAAAACAAATGAGAGAGGTGTAATTTATTGAACACCGCAGCCCGCAAAGTTTTAGACAAGTTACAAAAAAATTCTACCAAAAAAAAAGTATTTTCTTGTATTTTTTCGTTTCACGACCTGCCATCACTTGAATTTGCTTGAGAAACAACGTACTTTCAGACTTGACCGAAAACGTACTCCGCTCCCCTTTGGGTTAGTGTTTGTGTGCATGTGTGGGCCATTTGTTCTTTTGAGCGATAATAATCAGATTATTATCACTCCTTGGTGCGTTTGTTCCGTGATTAAACAAAGTTTTGTTCTTTTGAATAGGTCGATTTTTGCATTGATCCTCCCCTGAAGTTATTAAACGTTCAGGCTACTTCAGGATTTTCTACCTCATGAATTTTAATCAATGGAACTTCTTCCTGCTGTGAAAACCCCACTGGATTACAAAGTATCCATGCTCATGAGAAGATACGAGCCTTCTTCGTTTAGTTCCTGTTTTCTTGGAATTAAAATCATCGCGCTTACTTGTCACTTAATACAATTCAGATTTTAAAAAACAGGTTTTATTTGAGATTGGCAAGGTGGGGTGCAGACAGAGAGCCTCCACGCGGCGCATCCTGGAAACTGAATAATTAGGCCAATACTCTATACCTACCTTGACAAATCACAGCCCTACCAACTACGAATCTCTATTATATGAGCCAAGCAACCAAGAGTCATCAACACAGATCCTCTTTAGGACCTGCCCTGGCTGTCGCCTCCTTCAACATCGAAGCATATATATATATATATATATTCGACACAGGAAATATGCCAAACCAACACTGACAAACTCCTTCAGCCAATAACGTGTGATAGTTCACAAATACTATCACATGGTGAACAACAACAAAAAACCAACAAAAGGTAAATTAGGATTGTCAGTTTTAAAGTAAGTTTTTTATTTGTTTTTTTTTTGTTGTACCCCATATATATATATATATATATATATATATATATATATATATATATATATATATATATATATATATATATATATATATANTGGGAAACTCAGTCATTATGCGAGACTGGGTGTGATGTCCAAGGATAGGGATTTGGGAAAGAACGCCCCGCTTAAATGAAAGATATTGTTTCAAAAATGATTTATTAAAGGACAGGCGCTGATAGCTCAGCTGATACAGCATGTGGCCGTGATATCCATAGGTACTTGTACGAATGCAGTGGGCGTCCAAGAAGGCAACCTCCACGTGGTGATGCCTGGATGCTGACCAGCCAGGTTTTCCTGACTGGTTGGTAACGAATAGCCTTCATTTCAAGCTGTTCTTCATACCATGGAAGAAATCGATCTCGTCGTTCATGTGATTTCGAATCTGGTTCGTCGTCGATTTGGAGAATTTTTTTGCTTCCAGCAGCTTACACACACACACACACACACACACACACACACACACACACACACGAATGCAGTACGATGCAAATACAATTTTACATATACAGAGACTAATAATTTTCACAGCCTACATTTTGTTTTTTAAGTATGTATGGTTGATTTTGGTTTTTGGGAAATTGGGAATTTGGGAATTTGGGAATTGCTTTATCATGTTTGTCAAAATTTTCGCTTGATAACAAAATAGATAAAGTACCATACATATACATAATATTATATATAGTATTAGTGCTAAGCTCATAGCCGTAGATGTTAAATGGCAAAATTAAACAAAAACAATGAGGCACTAACACAAACAGGACATAGACGGAACAATGACAATAACAAAAATGCATTGAGGAATAGAGACTTCGAGTGTACAGAAATGTAGAAAAAAGTAGTGAAAAGATGACTTATTTGACCAGATGGTGAACTAAAATCGTGGGTCATCAGTCGATGACCACATCAGTTATTTCCGGGAATTAACGTCGCGATAGCTTTTTAGATATGGCTCCCCAATAGCATTGGCCAAATGCCACCACCACGTTATATCATGAGGTCATAGACGAATGGAAAAAATCTATAGAAAATGTTAAGAAAAGTCGAGATTTGAGCAACGGTATCGACAGAGTATGAGAAAGATGGAAAACACTATCATACCCATCCTTCGAATCAAATGATTCTCACATGGTTCACTAGGTCATGTTACCAACCAAACTCTGTTGGTATATATATATATAAATATATATATATAATATCTATTAAATATTTCATATTATATATTACCCTTTCCATATAACCAGCAACTTGATGTATTTATTTATTGTTTGTGATCAGATCTAAAAGTATTAAAAGCAATTTCTGTTGTGAATGTATTTACATAATGATAAGCCGGGTGATGATCTCTGATATATTGATTGCGGATTAAGTATACTTATGTTCTTTGAATTGTTGGTGTGCTTTTCATGGATGTGTTTCTGAAATTTAAAACTATTAAAATGCAACAGCCTGTAAAGTTGAGTTTTGTCCCTTGATTTATTTTTTTTATTGTGTGCATGTGCTACTGCACTCGTTATCTTTTTCTTGCTACTCTTTTGTAAATTATCTGTTGCGTTTCTTCGCGAAAGTAAGTTCTTTAAAAAAAATGAAACCCCACTTCTCTGGTTCTCCTGTGTGTGACAATGAATAATTTCTGAATGTAAATCATTAAGCAATTCTGTAGTGTTGGACTTTCAAAACAGCTGTGCCATGTTCAGGTCAAGATATAATTGATGAAATAATTGTAGAAGTTTCTAGAGAGAAAGGTTCCAGAATTAAGGAGAAAAATATTATTTGATTGTGTAAAATAAGGTGGGTGAAGCGTCACAGCAGTTTTTTTCTCTGTGGAGATTGTATGTTTCCATTTGTGAATATTTCAACGTCACCCTTAAACCAGATGAAACTCTTGGTATCAATGGCAAAATTTGGAGTAGGCACTGGGACGAAGAAGCCAAAGTGAAAGGGCAAGCCCTGTTAGCTTTCTTTGCTTCATTTGCAATTATCACATCCTTCATTATGAAAAATACTCTTGAGCATGTGTGACCGGTAGCTTCAAAACTACAGGAAAGGGTCCTGGATAGTTACCAGGCTTACAAAATGATCGAGGAGATGAGAGACTGCATCAACACTTTGTGGTAAGAAATGGAAGATGGGTACCATGAATGGTATAAAGATGCGGTCTGTTTGGCTGAGCAAGTCAGTGCGCCTATTTTATCGCAGTCTATCACCGCCTCAAGAAGGCAAAGCCACAGAGACAATACATCCTCCGTTATTCCACATGGCTACTACTTGGGTAATCTTTCCATCCCTTTTTACAACCACTTGTGAGATTTAGAGAAAGATGCAACCCACAGACCTACTAGAGTATGGAAACCCTCGTTATACCTCCTGATCCCAATTTGGTCATCAAAGACATTCAAGAGATCCTCAGCAAGTTGTCTTGCTGAAAAATAATGTAACAACTATTTCTTTCTTGTCGGCCGAGGTTAGATCCGTGCCTGATGCTAATTGCTAATGATAGCGTCCTCCAACGACACCCAGTACTATTCAATATACAAAAGAGATCTCTCTTTTGTATATTGAATAGTACTGGGTGTTTGAATAGTACTCGAGTGTTTCTAAAAACAATTATTTTTAAGACGGGTCACATGGTCAATAAACCTTAGGTGTTTTTTCACACAAAACTCCATCATTCATATGGCTTTGTAATTCGAGTAACCCTTTAGTTGCTTTTTCCATTCGTTCAGTTAATTTTTTCCTGGGAGTACTGTTATTGTTCTTCTCCCTTGGTGCATTGTAACATTTAAGACTCTCTTTTGCCAATTTTGTCAAACATCCATGCCATACTGACTTAGTCTTTTCCATCTCTCTAGTATTCAAATTCCAGACTTATACCGAATATAACGAGCTACGTCCTTCTAAAAATGTTACTCTTGTAGAGAGACAAATTCGTTTTTTAAGTAAAAATTTGTTTATTTCGTTCCAATAAGGATTCGCACTTGAAATCTGACGAATGAAGAAGGCGGACATATTTGATTTCTCGTTTGCTAGCTAATACATGACCAAGCTACTTGAACTGTCTTATATTTTCCACAGGTTTGTTTTTCAAGGATGTCCAGTATTCTTTCTGCATGATCTCTTATAAGGCATTGAAGGCGATGGTGTTTTTTTTGCCACATAGTATGGTTAGTCAAATCTAAAGAAGGTTGCAGTACAAATATTGATGATTGACTGCAGTTCATTAACATCTTCACAAAACAAAACGATATCACATCCATGTACAAGGTTACATAATGTACCATACCTATTGGCGTATTTTTGTTTGTTAGATAGTATTTATGATGTTAGGGAAAGAAAAATTTTTATTCTAAATATTTGTTCCAACAATTTTTAGGTTACACAGCTTTTTCAGCAGATTTTTTATCGTCGAGAATCTGTTGTCTGAGTGAGCCTGAAAATGAGACAAGCACACAAATGAGGCAAGTAGAAAAACCAATTGCCCTAAATTTCCTTCAGCAGGTGACAAGTTGAAATAATTTCCTGACTGGAATCACAAAGGCAATTTTTACCACTATAAAAAAAATTATTTACTTTAATAATTAATTGCTTTTCTGGCTAAGATGTACAACTGCAGTCATGAATAGCATAGCATGACATTTCAAAACCACGCAGTCTTTCTTCTCGTGCCACGGGTTTTGAGCACGTATTTTGTCAGTGCTCCCAATGAAACCACCATTGTTCTCTTGATTGTAAAAGTCAGCTTCGTAAAGCGTATTTGGTGATTTACCTTAAGGTTCTCTTTTGATTCAGTAACTGTTTCAAACTCACAAACGTGAATTTCTCTTCATCAATGATATAAGTACGGCTTTGAACTTATTGATTTTTAAACTGAAACTGAAAAACACATACGTCATGGCCACTGAGTAAATAGCGACCAGTCATGAAACTTTAAGAATGGGTGCCGAAATTGGTATGATTATCTTCAATAAACCTCAGTTTCGCATCCCAAAAATTATGATAATGTGCAGGGGATAACAGTCCCATTTTTAAAAAGGAGTATAAAAAACGCATTCCTATTATGACCAGTAGCAATTTGTCCATGATTTTACACATTTACTGTGAAAACCACCTGTCCGTTAAAAGCCAGACATTATCTGTACTCAACACAGTTTTTTAAGCGATCGTTTTATTTGATCTAATATTGAATTAAAAGATCTTGGGGTTTGTAATTGTGCAAAAACAAAGCTCTAAATCAATAGACATTATTTATTCATCCAGTAATCTTTAATAATTTCCACCTCAGTTTAATTCATGGTGTTAAAGTATGCTTCGTGGTCACACTTTTGGTGAAGCAACAGAAAATTCAAGTAACATCTGCACTGTAGTTTAACTGTTAAGGTTTTATCAAATTTGCCTTTAGAGCAAGTACGGCTAGGCTTTTTGGCTTCCAAAGTTTAAAAATTGACCTTCGTTTTTATGATTGTACTTGGACATGAGCTTATTTTCCGTTTTCATCTGTACTCAAATTTGTTTTGCGTTGTTTTTTCTCTTTGTGGAAACTGTTTCGAAGTTTCTCTTTTCTGAGTTGTGAGTTGCAAGTTGCTTTTAAATACCAGAGCTTTAAGTTGATTTGTAAGAATTCAATGCCTAATATTAAAAGGTAAGCGTATAATTTTACGTGTGAGTTTAATAATTTCTCTTTTTTCTACTAGTTCTTGCCAGGCCAGATAGCTCAAGTGCACGAGGCCAAATGAGGTTGAATTCGAGTCATTTTGTTGCCAATTTTTGAAAACGAAAGACAGTGTTAAGGCAGATAGTTGTGGGTTTTAAAGTACACTGCATTAAGAAAAATTACCAACATAATTTCTGGAATGAAAAACTCTGAACACAAAATATTCAATATTTATTGCTATCCACTTTATTTCTTCTATTCAGTCTACTGAAACTCCAGACGTCTGCAACATTTTAATTTGTATCCAGTATCGTTTAGAGAACCACAAACAAAGTAGATGAAGTGCAAATTAAAATTAAATAATAAATAAAATAAAATATAATTAAATAATTATAATTAATTAAGATCCTAAATATTCTTCGGGACTATATTGCATGTTTGTTTGTTCATTAATTTAATTATTTACTCATTTATTTATTTGTCTATATACTTTCCATCAAATATGGGCTGAGGAGAAAACGCTTCAAAAAATGTAAATTAACAAAAATACTGCATACAAATACAGTTGTTAATGCATGTTCTGTTACAAACTAAAACATTTTTTAAAAAATATATTATATACTATACTATACTATACTATACTATACTATACTATACTATACTATACTATACTATACTATACTATACTATACTATACTATACTATACTATACTATACTATACTATACTATACTATACTATACTATACTATACTATACTATACTATACTATACTATACTATACTATACTATAATATAATATAATATAATATGCCGGGTACACAGAAATATTAAAACCAATAATAATATTAATATGAATAGAAATGTTACATTGAATGGAAGTAGATCAAGAAAATAATCATGATACGTTCGAGAGTTTTTCTTAGGAAANATATACTATACTATACTATACTATACTATACTATACTATACTATACTATACTATACTATACTATACTATACTATACTATACTATACTATACTATACTATACTATACTATACTATACTATACTATACTATACTATACTATACTATACTATACTATACTATACTATACTATACTATAATATAATATAATATAATATGCCGGGTACACAGAAATATTAAAACCAATAATAATATTAATATGAATAGAAATGTTACATTGAATGGAAGTAGATCAAGAAAATAATCATGATACGTTCGAGAGTTTTTCTTAGGAAAGTATATCTCAATGGAATAACTATTAATTGATAATGCTTTTACGATTATCAAAGCACTCAGTTTCAGTCACTTTGGTCAACCCTTCTTGCTGATCATTGGATAATTTGCTCTTTACGTCTGCTGTCTGAAGTTTTTCTGACGCTTATCCTGGTTTCCATTGAGTTTGCACAACTCCATTTGGTCATAAAGCACAAAAAGGTCTGGTTCTCTCTCGGTATTAAAAATCTTCCGCGGTTGCCTTAATAAATGCCTAAATAAGTGTTTATAATTTTTGTTAGGGAGCAAATGTTATTGTCTTAGTATTAATCATGTCTTAGAACATAGAATTCAGACAATTTGCATAACCTCAGGAGATAGATTACTTCTTACCTGAGTCTGGTTTGTTCGACCAAATCGACGGTTTATGAATGTCTGATAGCTCTTCAAATACCGTTTGAGGAGAATTTTAAGTCTCTAATGGATATAACTTACAGACCAGTATTGTCAAACCGAGCTTTTAATTTAATTTAATTCAATACCATTTTAAATAACTCGTTTCAATTTCAAGACGAAAACTGGCGGTTACAACCTTCTTGAAACAAAACATAATCAAGACATAAACGAATTAATCCCTTCGCCAATTCTCAGTATACCACAGACAAGCATTCCCGTCAAATTTCTAGGGAGCGAAAAGCCGTTTAGATTAAGGTATCACTTATTTTGCCTTCTGCCGTATTTCTGTTAGTAATAATATTGAATAATAATAATAATAATAATAATAATAATAATAATAACAACAAAAGAAATAATGAATGCCATGGGAATGACGATAAACTGCATCCGTTTGTGGAATTTTGACATGGGGGTAATGAGGTTACCCTTTGCCAGAACTACCTCCAGCTCACCATTGAGCAATGTGTAGGACCTGCTAGTCTACTCGAAGACCTTGAAATACCAGGTTGACGTCCGGCTGCGTTAAGTCTGTCCGCAGGGAGATACCGCGTGGAGATAGAAATTCCAGCTGGTGTCTGTCGCGGGAAATCTATTCCCTCGGCATAAAGACTGAAATGCATCTCTTACATAATGAAATGCAAACTAGAAATAAATCATACCACATCGACCGTCACGCGTCAACAAGGGTCACGTCTCTCAGTGAGAAACCAGTCTGAGATCGAAAAGTCTGCTACTGAAATGCACCCCTCAGAGAATGACCTACCGGGAAATCAGAACCAGAATGCCCCTAACCCTGATCACTGCAGTGACACAAACCACAAAGCCCAATGAAGAATAACGAACAAGGTCAAAAAAGAGGAGTACAAGCAAGTTTTGAGAGCCTTTTTCATTGCACAGTGTAGACCGACAACTAATGTAACTGAATAAACATATCTAGAATGAAGGAAAATCGTAGGAAATGTTCGTAAAGATCTAATACATAACCATAGGCTGACAGATGCTGAAATTGACCAAATTCGTAGGGATTATGTACCTGTACCTTTAGATGATACCAGTGACAGAGTAGTAGGCGTAGATGATCGTAATCACCTTGAGCGAGAGATAGTTGTTAATGTCCCTCTTCTGAACGAGGCTGAAATTGATCAAATGATTTGTGGAGTTTGAAACCCTCTTGAAACCAACCCTCAAATTTAAGATCGGGAAACTCTAAACTTTATCGAAAACAACAGAAAAAAATTAGCAGCGGTACATGAGGATATACTGCGAGAACTCAGTGTTACTACGCAAATTCCCACTGAAGAAAGAGAACCACTCACAAAATTGATAATTAATTGTGAAACAAACGCAAAGATTAAACTTTTAAAGGAAATCTTGAAAGATAGAGAATATGATATGACCTCCCTTATCATTATGTTCTATTCAACTGCAAAATCTGCTACTCTTGCCATCGGTATTAACATTATGATGAACAATAAAAAATACATTAACAAAAGAACTCCCAGAACATGATAAGTTGAAGAATTTTGGATGAATATTAGGGAAAGGAAGAGATTTTAATCCTGAAGCAAGTTGGATTGAGAAGGTAGAGCGAATGGCAGAGACCGAAGGTCAGGAATAGATTGACATCACGGTTGAAGAATTTCGAACAACACTTGCAAAGTCCCACAAGTGGAAATCCCCAGGTATAGACAAGATACCAAACTTTTTGCTGAATTCTTTATCGGAAACCCATATAAAACTAGTTCAGTCTTTTAATATAATCATGGTTAATTCTGAAGACATATCACCCTGATGAACTGAGTGAATTACTTACCTTTTACCAAAGTCCGAGGATACACAAAATTCAAAAAGCTATCGTCCGATTACCTGCCTCACAACTACATACAAACTTTTAACATCCATTATTACTAATAAAATGTACAATTTCCTTGAAAACAGTGACATTCTCCACCATGAACAAAAGGGGTGCAAGTGAAACTCCTATGGATGTAAAGAGCAGCTCTTAATCAAAAAAATGATTTTATAAAACTCTAAAAGGAAAAGGAAAAATCCTAGCACAGCTTGGATAGATTACCGCATAGCTTTTGATGGTGTCCCTCACGACAGGAAACTCAAAAGTCTTGACATTTATAAGATCTCTCCGGTAATCTCCAGCTTTCTAAAAAACAGCATGGCAGGTTGGAATGCGCTTCTTCTTCTTTCACATTCAACGGGTACTAATCAATCTAATAACTTCAGAAGTAAACGAGGTATTTTTCAGGGAGATTCCCTTTCTCCGGTTCTGTTTTGTATGTCTCTAATTCCTTTTTCTAATGAATGGAATAACCCTGAATATGGATATAAGATCTTTGAGAAAATTATCAATCACCATTTTTATATGGACGAGTTGAAGTTATTTGCCAAAAATGGTCGTGAATTAGGTCTCCTTGGTGCTGTTAAAGAATTCAGTAACGCTATCGGCCTGGACTTTAGCTTGGACAAATGCGCCAAAGCGACTTTCCTTAAAGGCAAACTCTCTCAGACTTCATCCATAAATCTTGACATCAACACTACCATTAAAGCGTTAGATCCAGACGAAATTTACAAATATCTAGGCGTAAGTAAAGGTGGCGTCATCAACCATGCCAGCATGGAAGAGAACCTCCGTAAAGAAATTTATGGACGCATGAGAATGATGCTCAAAGCAGAGTTAAACGCAAAGAATTTAGTCTAGGCTATTAATACGCTTGCTGTTCCTGTTGTCCAGTATAGTTATAACATCATTAATTGGAACGTGCTTGGTTTCCAAAGAATGGCTGTTAAAACCAGGAAGTTACTCAAAGCAAACAGCATGTTACATTCCCAAGCAGAGGTTGACCGCCTG
>RDPX01000015.1:3913472-3928513 GCA_003991215.1 Morbakka virulenta
AACTTACTCCATCCACTGTTAACCCTTGCTGTAACACTTGCACCAGCTCCCCCCTCAGCTCCAAGGGTGTCACCAAGGTAGCAAAACTTCTGGACAACCTCAATATCCTCATCCTCCAAATGCACTTTATGTAGGTCTAAGTCACAGGTTGCCTCTCCTTCTTTGCACCTCTTGCAGCTAAAACGGTTAGTTTCTGTCAGTTTGCCCTTTATTCCACTGCACCATTTATGTACCCAGTGCTTGCAAGTACCACAATAGATTGAGTTGCTCCCAACTCCCTTCCCACAGACTGAACAGGGAAACTTTCCTTTCTCCAATGGCTTTCCTAAATTGCAACCACTGACCATCACTTTTGTCTTGCCCATGTTCACTCTCAAACCTTTACCTTCCAAACCCTTCTTCCAAGTCTCTAACTTAGCAAGTAGACCATCTAATGTCTCACTGGAGAGAACCAGGTCATCTGCATATAACAATTCCTCTGGGCAACCCTTTCGAAACTCTCTTGACAGTGCTTCTAAAACACAAATAAAAAGCAGTGGACTTATTACAGATCCCTGACAACAAATGAAAATTTTGACCAAGAAATCAGATTGAATTTTTTGAATGATAAAGATCCCCTGGATGGAAAAGCCTTATCACAGGTTATTGCTGTATTAGTGGTGACATATATTAACTGGTTCAGCAGATTGTCATCAATAGACATACATTTTTAGGTCATTTGCTGAGAAAAGATAGATTGGAAAGACTGACAATGATCAATAGCTCTTAGCATAGTATTACAAGGCCACTTATAACTAAAATTTCTGGATTGGTTTGAATAGCAATTGGAATAGACCACATGAACTCATTTTGATACTTGAAGTAGATATAAAGCCAATCCATAACTGTTACAGACATGTCTTTGCCACAGCACTCTGATCGATGGGCTGTTTTATCACCAGCTTTGGATGTTAAACAATTTTGAACACACCTGCCCTATTGACTTTTTGATTTCTTAAAAAAATCCTGCCATTAGGAAGCCTAAAATATGGCTTGTGAAGAAGCAAGTATTAAATTCAAAAAGGGATTTACTGATGGGTGGATGATGGTATTTCAAATTTGGTAATTTACAGGGAATGCATTTCTTCTTGTCACAAAATCAGTTCAGGTAACATAGGGGGTTGGCATATTCTCATGTTATGCTTAGGTCTTTAATTAGAATGTCAAATAAGAAATGCAATTTATACTTCATACTGAGTGATATTTACTAAAATATGGTATTTGTTTTTGCTTTTAAGATTTAATCTGTACTAAACTAAAGCTGAAATTAGAGGCATTGGGATGCAACTTTTCAACTTGTCATTCAGGTAAAGAGATAGAGTTCTATACAGCAAATGATACTATATTCAAGACCCATGTAAACAATAGTGACAAAGTAATTAATTTTAACAACACAAGGACATTATATCAGCATGAAAAAGTTTCTTATGTATGCAGATGTGAGAAGAGGGAAAAATCAAGAGGAGAACTGCAACTATCAAGTGAGTAGATTTATCTTTCCTTAAACAATAAAAAAGTGTTTTTTTTCAGTTCTAAATTCACTGTGAGGGTACTGTGCTATTGTAGTTCTGGCTCTAGCTCCACTACCATCAGTGGCTTCACGATTATTGTCTAAGGAGTCTATGAAATTAGTAAAAGTTCTAAACCAATGTTTATATACTTTATCAGCATCAGTCGTATCTGGATTAGTGCCAAGTCTTTCAGGCTTCATAAATCTCTCCATTGCCAATTAGTTGCTTTGATTGTAGTAAACCATGTAATATTGGCTCAAAGCAACTAATAACTCAAATATATATATATAGTCTAAAAGAACAAAAATAAACACAATGTTAATATAGCAGAAATACAACANATACTTGAAGTAGATATAAAGCCAATCCATAACTGTTACAGACATGTCTTTGCCACAGCACTCTGATCGATGGGCTGTTTTATCACCAGCTTTGGATGTTAAACAATTTTGAACACACCTGCCCTATTGACTTTTTGATTTCTTAAAAAAATCCTGCCATTAGGAAGCCTAAAATATGGCTTGTGAAGAAGCAAGTATTAAATTCAAATAGGGATTTACTGATGGGTGGATGATGGTATTTCAAATTTGGTAATTTACAGGGAATGCATTTCTTCTTGTCACAAAATCAGTTCAGGTAACATAGGGGGTTGGCATATTCTCATGTTATGCTTAGGTCTTTAATTAGAATGTCAAATAAGAAATGCAATTTATACTTCATACTGAGTGATATTTACTAAAATATGGTATTTGTTTTTGCTTTTAAGATTTAATCTGTACTAAACTAAAGCTGAAATTAGAGGCATTGGGATGCAACTTTTCAACTTGTCATTCAGGTAAAGAGATAGAGTTCTATACAGCAAATGATACTATATTCAAGACCCATGTAAACAATAGTGACAAAGTAATTAATTTTAACAACACAAGGACATTATATCAGCATGAAAAAGTTTCTTATGTATGCAGATGTGAGAAGAGGGAAAAATCAAGAGGAGAACTGCAACTATCAAGTGAGTAGATTTATCTTTCCTTAAACAATAAAAAAGTGTTTTTTTTCAGTTCTAAATTCACTGTGAGGGTACTGTGCTATTGTAGTTCTGGCTCTAGCTCCACTACCATCAGTGGCTTCACGATTATTGTCTAAGGAGTCTATGAAATTAGTAAAAGTTCTAAACCAATGTTTATATACTTTATCAGCATCAGTCGTATCTGGATTAGTGCCAAGTCTTTCAGGCTTCATAAATCTCTCCATTGCCAATTAGTTGCTTTGATTGTAGTAAACCATGTAATATTGGCTCAAAGCAACTAATAACTCAAATATATATATATAGTCTAAAAGAACAAAAATAAACACAATGTTAATATAGCAGAAATACAACAGCTATGTTGAATAAATAGAAGGGGTTGGAGCAGTAAAATGACAGCCAATCAAAAGCTGTAAAAAATTCTTAAGATGGAGGTACTTAGAGCAAGACAACAACTGCAGTATTACACAAAGCTTAAGACTTCATTCAGATTTATTTATTCTATTTCACTTGATATTTCACTCAGACTTGACACAAAGTCTGAGTGAAATATCAAGTGAAATAGAATCAAATAATGAGATAGGAATAAATAAAAATAATAAAATCAAATGTTATTAGCTATAGGCTATACATTGTGAATCATGCTAATGACAGTCAAAAAATGACAACTTACTCTGACCATAGTAATCTGATGTGACCGTAGCTGACCAGCATTTCCTGCCAACATAAACAAAACTAGACAAATTGTTAACAGAACTAATGTGGTAACAGATATGTCACAAGGTCTAATTAGACATTGTTGAGATTTCAAATGCAACATGACACAAAGTCTGATTAGACCCTGTTAATATTTGGAATGGAATATGAAACCAAGTCTGATAAGGTATTAAGGTTTCAAATGGAACATGACACAAAGTCTGAATATGCATTGTTAAGATTTGATAATACCAAGCTACAAGTTCATACTTGAGCTGGAGAAAATTTAAAAGATTGAAGCATATGTTTGATCCATCTTCAATTTCACATCTTGATGGCGAAGGTGATATGTTTGATATCAAACCTCTTGTGCAGTTCACTACTAGAGATGATCTTGGTTGAGAAATATTTAGGTATCTTTTAAAATATCTGTTCTGAAAGATTTCCAGTTCATGATTGGAAATCTTTGTCATCTTCCTTGACTTTGCACCATAGAAGAGTGTGCTTAAGTCATTTCTGTTGAGAAGGATGACCTCAGTCCTCACACAGATGTTCTTGACCCCACTTGCTTTGCTAGCTTTTGAAATGTGCTATCTTATCTTGTCATCAGTGGCTCCAGTCTTGGTCACCTTAGACCTTAGACAGATGAAGTGTTCCACTTGATCAATCACTACTTTATTTAATGTATTAAATGCATCTGCCATGTTGTTTGCCTCTAGATGATTATTCTTGCCAATGCTGATTTTGAGGCCAATCTTTCTCCCTGTGTCTACCATGGTGCTAGCCTTTGCCATCATGACATGATGTTGTTCAGCAAATAGTGCAACATCCCCAGCAAAGTCCAAGTCCTTGACTGAACTAGTAAAGTCCAATGAAGATTTTTCTTTCTGTACTGACAGTTGTCTTAATGATCCAGTCAATTCTAAGCACAAAGAGATAAGGTGAGAGGTCGCACCCTTTCTTCACTCGTGTATTGACTCTAAAGGTGCTAGATAACTCATTGGTGCAAATCATTTGTTATAAAAGGCTTACATACAGCATCTTTACTATGTTCACCATCTTCTGAGGACCACCATAGTGGCATAAAGATTGTCTATAGATACTGTCAAATGCTTTCCCTAGATCAATAAAGTTATCATTCAGTTATGCATCAGCAAAAAAGGTGGAGCCACTTCCAATAGAAGTAGATGAACATGATGTTCCTACGGAACAGGATTTCAAATACCTTGGCTCATTGATACATTGTTATGGGGAGAGGGAGTGATGGAAAGGTAGGAAAGAGGATACAATCTGAATGATGTGTTTGGAATATAGTGACTGGGGTGTTTTGTAACTACAGAGTACTAGTGTCGAGCAAGGAAAAAGTGTGTGAGCAATGGAGGTGGATGACAGCAATGCATTCAAATGCCTCACATGGAGAGAAAAGCTTTGTGGTGGCAACCTCTGAACTGGGAGCAGCCAAAATTAAAAGAAGGAGAAGAAGGAAACAGTGGTGCATTCCATTCTTTGGTTTGCTCCAGGACCTGCTGTAGTGTGAAGATGTGGTCTGAGCAAGACTTGTCCAAATGGAAGTCTGGCTGTTCTTGATGAATGTAACAATTAAAGTTATCTGAAAGTCTGTTGTATATGATCTTGCAAAAGACATTACAGTTACAGATGAGTGAGAAAAGCATTAAACCTTGTCAGTTTCTTCAGTCTGAAAGGTCACCCTCCTTGGGTAGCTTTATGATTAGGCCAACTTTCCAATCATCAGCTAGTGATTTGTTCTGTCATATATCTGCCTAGAAACCTCAGATAGTAGTCCTGGGGTCTCTTTCTCCCCTTCTCTCAATATCTCAGCTGTTACCACATCCATTCTGGCTGCCTTTCTATCTTTCACTGCCTTGTTTTTTAACCTATTCAACAGGTGACAGCTTAATGTTGATGTTCAAGTCTTCCTTAACAGGTTGTATATCTGCAGTCTCTGTAGGCTGTGGTCTCCTGAAAACATTTTAAAGTGCACTTTTTATCACCATATCTTCTTATCTTTACGGCAATGTGAAGGCCACTCTAGGCCTTCATGGGAGGATAGGGCTATGGGGGGTTCATTATTGTCAAAGTTTCCTTTGAATCCTTTTGTAATTCAGTACAAAGTTTTCAGGTCCTTTCTTCCCACTCCATCTTCTGCCAGTCTCTCTGCATATTGCTTCTTGTAATTTTTGCCCAGGTCAGAGTATTTCCCTCTAACCCTTTCAGGTCATCTAGACATGGTCTTCTGTCTGATTGTTTCCACTCATTCATTTTTTGCAATGTTTCTGGTGATATCCACTCTTTCCTTTCTTTGAATCACAGAACGTTCTGCCCATCCTCTCTGAGGGCTTGATTGAAACTGTCAATGTCCACCTCTTGTGCTTTCCCTAGTATTCAGAAGTGGTTTCTAACCTCCCGAGTGAAGGCTTGTCATGTGGGTTCTTCCTTTTGTTTTGCAAAATCAATCTTTTTTCCTGTTTCCTATCCCTTTGTTGCCTTGCACAGTTTACATATAACACTTTCCACAAGAAGATTATGATCACTGGCAATGTCAGCTTCTCTCCAGACCCACATATTCTATAGTGAAAACCTCCACTTTCTGTTAAGCAGGATGTGGCTGATCTAGTTGTTAGTTGCCCCATCTGCTGATGTCTGTATTGTCTTATGGATATCTTGGTGCTGGAATAATGTTCCTCCTATGACAACGTCATTTTCTTGACAAATGTCACATGCATTTTCCATTGTTGTTGATGTCTCCACAACCCACTCCTCCCATGAAACACTCTCTTCCTTTGTTCACAACCAGCTTTTGCTTTCATGTCTTCAGTAACTAGCAGAATGTCATGTAACTTGACTTTATCTGTTGCAGCTTGAAGTATTGGTATAAAATGTTTGTCATTCTCCTTCATATCTTTAGTTGTGGCAAAGCACACTATTATAGTTAGCTGGTGTATTTCGAGTTGAATCTGGCCTTTATAAATAAAGGTCCTATTTGGTTCCACTCTTATAAGAACTTTTCCATCCTGCTACTAACCTCAGATTACTCCCTCTGTCTGCTGGTTGCCTTGTCTTCTTGAGTGTGGTATTGTGTGGCCAGATACTAGCTTCCCTTTTCCATATCTTGCCAATTTTGCATTACTAATTTGCAAAAAGTTTAACCTGTATGCCACATAATGTTTTACTACTTTGGCCAGCTTTCTTGTCTGATGCAATGTCAGAATATTCCAGCATGCCACTCTTATCCTCTTTTTTAACTTCATGGAATCCACTATCTGGCTGTCAGCTCCCAGTTGGGTTTGGTCCTCATTCATTATCTGTCCAGTCTCCTGGTGTGATTCTTCTCCATTACCAGAAGTTAAAATTTGATTTCTGGTGTTAGTTTCTGTGATTAGAGCTTTTTTGTGAGGTTGGGTTGTTGGGTCCATTTTCAGACCTCCTCTGTTTTCTGAGCTTGGGACTGATAGGAGTCTTAAAAGATTCTCCAGGCAGAATTTGAAAATGGAGGAGCTTTACATAAAAAACCTTTTTTGACAGGACAGGAGTAATGTTTTAAAGACCTACCAAATCTATCAGGGGTACAATACTTAAAGGTACACCTCATCCTGAGCCATCAAAGCCAATTTGGATTGACCTTCATGGAGAATTAAGTCAGATACGCAGTCAAGTCATCCAGAAGGGCAAAGCAGCAATGGAAGCAATCCTAGTCTGTTGTGTCTCTAGAATTCAGTACCTCATGATAATTTTTGAAAAAGGCTGCTTAAAGAAGGAATTTCCACAAAAGAAATATTTATTGCCACTTGTCTGGGTTGAAGCTAAAGTGTTGGATTTAGGCAATTGTAAATTCTGATTATTTGTTTTAGGGAACAAGGTTGCATTGTTGTATGGAAAAAGAACTGGATACTCTTTGGAACTTCACATGCGAGTGTTTATTGCTCCAGCTTATGAAACATCAGAGTTTTGTTGTCCAGAAATCATTGTCAAATTTGGTTTGTTCTGTAATAAAAGCATAACAAAAATATTCTTTGCAATATTTATCAGTGTTGAATAGCTTAGAGTAACAGTCTTTACTGAGTTATTTGAATGCTTGTAAGAATTAGTCTAGTATTTCTCCAGATCATAGACATTGAGTAGCTAGAATATATTGAGCATAAATCTCATTGCTAGGTTTAACATCAATTTTTTGAAGTATATCCAAAACAAATGTATGAAATGATAACCATTGTTAGCCATCAAAACTAAGAAGAATGACCAGGCAATGAAAGGCAGGTGTCAAATCAAAACCTTACACATCATCAAAAGTAGTTATTGCCTTGAGAGTTCTTCATTTAGTTTTAAGCAATGCTAATACTGTGAAGTCTCTTATTGCATGTTATCCAGTGAGAGTTTGAGTTAAGTAATAAATGAAATAATCTATTTTACCTTCAAATTTTGTTTTAAAGTTGTTAACTGTTAAGACCTAATTTATTTTTGGTACATTGTTTTTTTGGATAAGTAAGTTTTAGTTACCAATGCTTGATATATTGCAAGCTATTTTCCTCCAAAAATATATGCACTTAGCTGTGTAGGTAATTTGAAGTTATTTTCAGTTTTTATTGTTAGAAAATTGCTTATTTTTTTGTCAACATTGATTTTATTAGTAGTACGGCCAGATGTAGCATTGACAATTACAGAATCTACACTATGCTCCTGTGTATAAAGATTTCTGTTCTTGCATAGTTCCTGTACCCTGTCAGCCACAAGTAAATAAAACAAAGGTGTTACTTTAGTAACTGACAGTTGGCAGAGCAAATTATGAGAAGTATTTCATTCTGTTATTTCATTTTTGGTATAGTGAATTTTTCAAAGTTTAACATTTTATCTTGCTCCCTGCCAGGCTTACCTTTACCAGTCAGGACGACAAAGCTGGAGATCTACAGTATTGGTAACAATGCATATGCTGCTAATATCTCATTTAATGCCAATGAAAGATTTGCAAAGCAGACATACACAGTAACTGGAACACAGGAACTTTTAGGTGCTTCTACTGTGTTACACCATGCCACATGCTCAAGAAAATTTGATAAGATAATATGCCCCAGGTTACTTGAATACAATATTAATTATGGGTACAGTTTAAGGTATAGTGTATGGTCAGCCAATAAAATTAGTGTTTGTGGCTCTAAAAGTTGGAGTAAGGAAGTTACCGCCTTTGGTAAGTTATTTTCTAAGCCTGTTCATAAACTTGTTTGTGTTTGCATGTTAATCTTTATCTTTAGGTTTGTTTTTATGTTTATATTTATATTGATGTTTATAAATACCTGAATGTTTATGGATATTTATATGTTTGTTTGAGAGAGAGAGAGACCATTTTAAAAGAGATGAAGAGGTCTGTGTAGAATCAGTACTACCACATCTTGTGTCCAGACTCTCAAGTGTGGATCCAGTCTTGAGTCTGCAAATCTTTTCATCACATGACCATTTAAGCTTTGCTAAGTACTGGGAACCATTCTTTTGGTTGACATTGCACAAGAAAAATTGAAAGTGAAAACAGATGTTTGAGCCCATCAACTATAAATAGACCATCAGCACCCTGACTAACTAAGCCCTATGGTGTTTGGGGAAATTAAATGGGGTGGCAACAGACACTGTGAACCACAAGTTGTGATCACACACAAGGCGAATGGTAGCAAGATGACAGTATAATCAAGTTTTTATGAAGACGCCATCTCTACGTTGCTTACAAACAAAGGCAAAAGACCTCCTCCTCCCCATTAGATTTACGTCTTGCAGAGACCAACTTGGTAATTTAAGATCTAGAGGGTTCTATATATCTTCTTGTTTACAGTTATATCTGGGCCCATGTATGCTTTTTTGTGCTTGTGTGCAAGTATACTTTTATTTTCTGCTTAAGCTTATTGAGATGTTTTAATTGGTCTTTATATATTTATTTTTTTATGTTTATCCATGTGTTTACATTTTTGTTTATGTTTATGTTTCTGCTTCTGTTTGTGTTCCTTAGTGATCCCACTAGACTTGGAATTTGAAGTTTAGGATTAAACAACTTAATTGAAGGATTCTGATGTGTGATGTGACACTAAACGAAATTCCTTGACTCAGGGTGCTGGGTTAATGATAATTAAGGTGATATTGTTTCATACTACACAGAGAGGACTAAGGAACTTAATTTTGCACTCTTTTAATTGTGAAGTTAAGTGTCACGTTTTTCACGTCATCTTGGTAAGTGGGCTAACAGTCACATTTCTGTGTTGTGGTCTAAAAATAAAATAACATTTTCATCATTTCCCTTTTTATGAAGGCTGCCCTTCAATGTCAGTCAACTCCATTATCATCCGTTTTAATTTTGTTGCACTCGTTGCCCAAAATTAATGGTCAGCTGATGATCACTGGTCACTGGCATTCAAATTTGTTAGGACCAGACTAATATTAAATAGTCAATATGATCACCATAGGTTTTTATACATCGATTTTAGATGCTGCTTTTGTAAAGCCTTTTTATGAAATTTGCAAAATGTACATGTATAAATCTCAGATTGTAGATCATAAAAATTTTAGTATTCTGCAAATCAAAAATGAGTTAATTTATCTCACTATCTACCTATGTTGTCTGTCTGTCTGTCTGTATGTATGTATGTATGAATGTATGTTTGGATTTATGTATGTATGTATGTATGTATGTTTGGATTTATGTATGTACTTTCTAAACCAGGTTATGTGAATCACTTGGAATCGCATAAGAGGTGGCCTTTTTCTGCACAAGCCCCACGGCCTGATGGCAACACCTGCGGAGTTTGTAGTAAAGTATGCAAGTCAGTGGCGGGACTGAAAAGATACATGGCTGCATACAAAGATTGCATTCCGCATCCAGGTACAATCAATCGTGTGAGGACACTGGAGTTCATATGCCATCTTTGCTGTAAACGCTGTAAATGGACTACTGGTTTGAAGAGTCACTCGAGAAATAGCAAGGAGGATGGAAACTCGGACGTTGACCCAAAAGACGGCGATCATCTCTAAAGATGGAGCAATCAACATGTATGTATGTATGTATGTATGTATGTATGTATGTATGTATGTGTGTATGTATGTATGTATCAAACCCCTTGTTGATTTAACGAAGGGTTTCGATACTGTCAATCGCCATGCTTTGTGGATAATACTTGGGAAAGTATGGTGTCCACCACTCCTTGTGAGCATGTTCAAGCAGTTGCATGAGGACACGAAAGCTGTTGTTCTTTGGAATGGAGAACTGTCTGAGGAGATTCCGTTTGATAACTATGTTAAACAAGGGGACATTCCTGCACCAGCACTTTTTTCCATATTCTTTGCTGTAATGCCTTCACATGCATTCCATGACTGTGATATAGGTATTCCTTTGCAATTTAGAACTACTGGAAGTGTTTTCAATTTGAGAAGGTTTAACTTTAAGTCAAAAGTTTAATCATAGTTTAATCAGAACGTCTGTATGCTGATGACGTTGACTTTCTTTCTTGTTCTGCTGAAAACATGCAACTCATTATGGATCGTTTTTCCGCCTTATGCACTGTGTTTGGTCTTACAATTAGTCTGAAGAAGACAAAAGTCATGTATACACCAGCACCTGGTGAACCATACATTGTACTACATATCCGTTTCTATGGCAGTTCATTAGGTGTGGTAGACACCTTTGTGTATCTTGGTAGCACCCTGTCAAGAGATGGCTCCCTTGATGGACAAATACACCAGAGGATAAAGAAAGCCTCTGTTGCCTTTGGAATGCTTGAAAAACGAGTTTGGACAGAATCACGGCTTCACCTTCAAAACTAAGCTCTGCGTGTACAAGGCTTGTGTCTTGACAGCTCTTTTGTATTCTTGTGAGACGTGGACCGTACATAGGAGACATCTCAAACTACTTGAACACTTTCATCAGAAATGTTTGAGACGCATACTCCATATCAAGTGGCAAAGCCAAACACCTGATAGTGAAGTCCTTGTCAGAGCAGGATACACAAGTATCAAGTCAATGATCATCGCCAATCACATGCGCTGGGCAGGCCATATAGTTCGTATGGAGGACGATAGGCTCCCAAAGCAACTGTTTTATGGACAACTCCAGACTGGGAAGTGACCACAACACAAACCCAGAAGAAGGTACAAAGACTGAATCAAAGAAAACCTCAAGAAACTGGGAATAGACCTTAAAAACTGGGAAAGGCTAGTCTTGGAAAAAGCGACTTGTGAAGACAGGTTGTGCATTGTTTGAAAATAGTCGTCTAGAGTATGAACGGTTAAGGCGTAGATTGCGCAAAGGCTGGGAGAACAACCGCGATGAAAGCTCAAAGAGCTGGAAGTGTGACAAATGTGATCGTATTCTTCTATCAAAAGCTGGCGTTGTCAATCATTGGAAGCCCCATGTCAGATCAAGGCCACTTTCTAATCTCCTTCCAAGCCCACACAATATATCATGTGTTATGTGCGGCAAGGTTTGCAAATCAGCGCCAGGTCTCAAAAGACACTTGGATGTACACAGACACCAAATTTCACAAAGTGATACCATCAACCCAGTGGAAGCTACTTCTTTCATCTCACACCTATGTTTCAAGCATTGCAGATCAGAAGCTGGTCTCCAATGTCACCTGCGAGGTCACGAAAGAAAAGACAGAAATTTTACTGACAACAGTTGAAGTCATAGACGGCTATCATCTTTCAAGATGGAGCAATGAATGTATGTATGTATGTATGTATGTATGTATGTATGTATGTATGTATGTATGTATGTATCAAACCCCTTGTTGATTTAACGAAGGGTTTCGATACTGTCAATCGCCATGCTTTGTGGATAATACTTGGGAAAGTATGGTGTCCACCACTCCTTGTGAGCATGTTCAAGCAGTTGCATGAGGACACGAAAGCTGTTGTTCTTTGGAATGGAGAACTGTCTGAGGAGATTCCGTTTGATAACTATGTTAAACAAGGGGACATTCCTGCACCAGCACTTTTTTCCATATTCTTTGCTGTAATGCCTTCACATGCATTCCATGACTGTGATATAGGTATTCCTTTGCAATTTAGAACTACTGGAAGTGTTTTCAATTTGAGAAGGTTTAACTTTAAGTGAAAAGTTTAATCATAGTTTAATCAGAACTTCTGTATGCTGATGACGTTGACTTTCTTTCTTGTTCTGCTGAAAACATGCAACTCATTATGGATCGTTTTTCCGCCTTATGCACTGTGTTTGGTCTTACAATTAGTCTGAAGAAGACAAAAGTCATGTATACACCAGCACCTGGTGAACCATACATTGTACTACATATCCGTTTCTATGGCAGTTCATTAGGTGTGGTAGACACCTTTGTGTATCTTGGTAGCACCCTGTCAAGAGATGGCTCCCTTGATGGACAAATACACCAGAGGATAAAGAAAGCCTCTGTTGCCTTTGGAATGCTTGAAAAACGAGTTTGGACAGAATCACGGCTTCACCTTCAAAACTAAGCTCTGCGTGTACAAGGCTTGTGTCTTGACAGCTCTTTTGTATTCTTGTGAGACGTGGACCGTACATAGGAGACATCTCAAACTACTTGAACACTTTCATCAGAAATGTTTGAGACGCATACTCCATATCAAGTGGCAAAGCCAAACACCTGATAGTGAAGTCCTTGTCAGAGCAGGATACACAAGTATCAAGTCAATGATCATCGCCAATCACATGCGCTGGGCAGGCCATATAGTTCGTATGGAGGACGATAGGCTCCCAAAGCAACTGTTTTATGGACAACTCCAGACTGGGAAGTGACCACAACACAAACCCAGAAGAAGGTACAAAGACTGAATCAAAGAAAACCTCAAGAAACTGGGAATAGACCTTAAAAACTGGGAAAGGCTAGTCTTGGAAAAAGCGACTTGTGAAGACAGGTTGTGCATTGTTTGAAAATAGTCGTCTAGAGTATGAACGGTTAAGGCGTAGATTGCGCAAAGGCTGGGAGAACAACCGCGATGAAAGCTCAAAGAGCTGGAAGTGTGACAAATGTGATCGTATTCTTCTATCAAAAGCTGGCGTTGTCAATCATTGGAAGCCCCATGTCAGATCAAGGCCACTTTCTAATCTCCTTCCAAGCCCACACAATATATCATGTGTTATGTGCGGCAAGGTTTGCAAATCAGCGCCAGGTCTCAAAAGACACTTGGATGTACACAGACACCAAATTTCACAAAGTGATACCATCAACCCAGTGGAAGCTACTTCTTTCATCTCACACCTATGTTTCAAGCATTGCAGATCAGAAGCTGGTCTCCAATGTCACCTGCGAGGTCACGAAAGAAAAGACAGAAATTTTACTGACAACAGTTGAAGTCATAGACGGCTATCATCTTTCAAGATGGAGCAATGAATGTATGTATGTATGTATGTATGTATGTATGTATGTATGTATTTATATATGCATATATGTATGTATATAAAGTTTTTGTATGTATATGCATATATTTATGTATGTAGGTATGTATGAATATATGTATGTATGTATGTTTGGATTTATGTATGTTCATATGTTTATATGTATGTATGTATGAATGTATCCGTGTATGTATGTATGAATTTATATATGGATGGATGTATGTATGTATATATATTTTTTTGTATGTATCCACCCGTCTATTTATATGTCTTTTAGACCTTTAGTCCATCATTGCCCACCTACAAATCGATTTCGATTCCTGAGTTTGTTTTGAAGGAAGCCGAAATTATATATCGGAAATAGTAATTTACTTCAAACCTTCCTTCTAAGTATAAAGGTGGATTTTTCTGGGTTTTTCTCTCTTTAGATTTGTGTGGACCTCCTGAAATTCCACTTATTCAAGAAATTGGAAAGGATTTTGTCAAGATTAATTTCACCAAACCCTGGAACTTTTGTTCCTTTGTAAAATATCAATTAGAAATATGTGTGTATGGGATATGCCAAGTACGTATTTTTTCCTTTTTTTAAAGAAGGTATTTATTGTTGTTTTTATATCGAATTTCTTACTAGACTGACATTGATATTTTTACTTAGGCTACTGACAAAGCACTGATGAAATTGTCTGTTATAAATATTGAAACGAAGAATAGACCCTTAAAACGTAAAAGAAATTATTAGATAATAGACTTACCGACGTGTTCAAGTGAAGATGAGCGAATGGGTTTTGTATTTTGTAGTCATACTAACTGCACCAATTGTATTGTTTTTGTGGGGTTTTTTTTAGCTGAAAAACAGTAAAAATAATTACCTTACGTATTACAAAGAGTATAAAAATAGTTATGACAAGTAAGCATCATTGGCCCAAATATTACAAGACGATTGTCATATTACTAAAAAGTATGAAAAGTATAAAAAGTTTGAAAAAACCCTATTATTATTATTATTATTATTATTATTATTATTATTGTCTTTTTTGCTAAATGTCACAGTTCATACTGGCTGCTTTTACTTTGGGTGTAAACAATACACCTAAGGCATATCATGTCCTGAAGTTCAGATGCTAAATACTTTACGAAGGATCCTTGCAGTTCCTAGTAAGCAGGTCTTTTGGACTATTTGAAGATTCATATTTTCTGAGACACTTCTGATGTTATCTTCCATTCCTTTTCTGATGGTACCGAGTGCTCCTATCACAACAGGTATTACTTCCGTTTTCATTTTCCACATCCTTTGTATCTCAATTTCAAGATCTTGATATTTTAATATTTTAATAATATTTTAATTTAATATTTTTTTATATTATTATTATTATTATTATTATTATTATTATTA
>RDPX01000015.1:3958162-3973625 GCA_003991215.1 Morbakka virulenta
CTCTCTCTCTCTCTCTCTCTCTCTCTCTCTCTCTCTCTCTCTCTCTCTCTCTCTCTCTCTCTCTCTCTCTCTCTCTCTCTCTCTGTCTCTCTCTCTCTGTCTATCTATCTCTCTATCTATCTATCTATCTATCTATCTATCTATCTATCTAACCTTCTTCCTATCTACCTATCTATCCATCCATCCATCTATCTATCTATCTATCTATCTATCTATCTATCTATCTATCTATCTATCTATCTATCTATCTATCTATTTATCTATCTGTCTGTCTGTCTGCCTGTCTGCCTGTCTATCGGGTTTTCACCTTATCTATGTATGTCGGCAATTGAGTTGTCTTTGATTGACCATCTTGAATGCCCTACACGTATTAGTGAACGGTCAGTGAAATTAAGCATTCCATTTGTGTATGGATTTTTTGGGGTCGAAAACTAAAACACAATGTTACATGAATCCTTGCTTGTTCTACGCTTCGTCATTCTATTGATTTTATTATCATTCAAAGACGCTCCCTTGGTGATCCATGTAGTATGAGTGTATGCAAAGTACCGAATGTGATACTGACCACAAGATGGTACAAGGTTTATGCAGACAACGAATCCACAAAAAATGGTTCTTGTGAAGTTTCCTAAGCATATCGACTTTAGCAAAATAAAACTACGAGAAGTGCAGAAAACTCTAACTTAAGGACTTAAAATTTTTTTTGTTTTATATCTCGTGGAACAACTTCAAACGTCAGGTTAATATTGCGAAGGGGGAAGACACCGGTCTTAAAGTTACGAAACTCTGTCTCTGGTCTGATCAGAGTAACCCAGCTGTTAGCAACCTGCTGTTTAACAATGCTGTGGCTGTGCAATGGAAGCTCAAATCAGTTTATCTGCATTGAAAGGTACACAAAGGTGAAAACAAAGTTACAGTGTGAGTGAAGACGAATGTAGAGTGAATTCTGGTCAGATATTCGTGGGCATAACCAACGATCTTACAATACAAAGAAGAGTCAACTGTTATACGGTCTTCTGGATCAAGATTTTAGACCTCTTTCCTCACCTGTTATTCGTTTGACGCCAAAAGACAACTTTGTCATCAGGGAACGAGTAAAAGTCATAAAGAGGTGGAAGGGAAACTTTTTTCATAGTTTGTACCTACTTTATTAAATGTTCTACTAAGTCATAGCTCTAATTTTAATCAAAAAGAAAAATCACTCTCATTTACCTCCGGTTTTCTTCTTTGTTATTTTGGCTTTTGCCGTTAGAGGTTGCCACAGCAGATTTGAGACCCAAAATTCTGTTTTTCGTAAAAATATCGTTAAAATTTAGCTGTTGCACTTTAGTAGGGTGCCTTGTGGTTCCTTATGACTCCATTTGAGGAAGGACTCTTCAATTGCATTATTACTTTTTCATCATAATTCTATTAGTTCGTTTAGTTCATTGTTAGTCGAATTAATCAGTCTTCTTTTGCACAATACCTATTTGAGTTCAGATGACATATAAATTAAAAAGAAGAGAATCCTGTGGCCGATATGATACCCAATAGCTTAATGGTTGGCGTGCCTTTTAAAGGGTGGAAAATCGTCAATACCTTCGGATTGCTTGGTGATTTGAATAGAGTGTATTTTAAATGATGTTATTTCAACTTGAGGAAAATCACGCAGTCATTTGTATGGAGCTTATTTAGCTTCCCAGTAATGTGAGTGGTGAGTGGTGGTTAGTACTAGTGGTTGTTGATGGTATCATTAGAGACTGACTATTTTTAGGTGCCTGATTTACGGGGAGGGTCGACTTAAAGGGATTGTAGGATTGTCATCATCATCATCCTCATCATCATCATTATTATTATTTCTTTTTTATTGTTTTTTTATATTTTTCAGCTTATTGTCCTGGCTGATGGAATTGCCAATGCTCCCCTGTTGGGCAAGCTATAACAAATAGCCAAGAACCAACAGGTTTCTTTCAAATTTAACTTGTCAAGTACCTTTCGAAGGATCCCACCTGTTCCCAACAAGGCAGATTTTTGACCCAGTACGATATTTACATAAATCCCTAGTTTCTCTATCCAGCTTTCAATTGTCCTAAAGGTACCCAAATTCTACCAACCTGTAGCTGCAACCCATGATATCCCTTTATCTTATCCTTTTCATTTTCATGGACTCGACTGCTGATGGGACATGCAATTTCAATGAAAGTGCAGTGTTTTTATCTGCAGCAACAATATCTGGCCACATTGCCGTTATATCGTTATTGCATTGGATGGTCATATCCTAGGGAATTTTTACTGTATCGTTTTCAACAGATCTTTCTGGACAATGGTCGTACCTCTCCAAAGTATATTTTTCACACGGCGTCCAAAGTATCAGTTTCTGTACATTGTCATAATCAATCAATCTTGGTGCCGTGCCAGAACTCTGGCGTAGGCGGCAGCCATAACAGCCTTCTCTTGGTGGTTATTCAGGCCCCGAGTGAACACAGTGGGTCTCCAACCAGTTGCAGTTTCTAAACATGCCCAGTACGTACTTCTTTGTCTTCCCCTTGGTCTTTTTTCTTCTACACGGCCAGTCACCACAACCTCTTAAAGCCTCTCCTTCCTCATCCATGCCCTACAAACCGAATCTGCCTGTTCACAATCGTCAATAATAAACATCTATTAGTCCCTGCCGTAGGCAGAGCGTCCACATTGGTTATCCTGTCTGTCCATGATACCCTCAACATTCTCCTTAAAAACCACATTGCCATAAAGTCTCTTAAATTCTGACTGAGCTATACTGACCGTGTTGCATTCACTGATTATGTGTTCGACCTCTTGCCCCGTTTCACCAAATATTCTACATAAAGTAGTATATACACATAATACATATTTTCATAAGTAATAGGGAAATGTATGTAAAAAATCTTTATACTTGCTAAGCTTCTCAAAACCCTTTGCTGAGATATTCCTACCAGATGGTACACTCATATCGATAAAGAAACAGATGTTGTTTTTCTTATCTTTGATCACAATGTTAGGACGATTTGCCTGAATTGTTCGATTTGTGTGGATAGGAAAATCCCATAGAATAGTGACATCGTTGCCTTCGGTGAGTGGTTCAGGGTGGTGCTCGTACCAATTTGTGTTGGTTTCTATTGAGTGCTCTTTGCACATTTTTCAATGCAAGTACAGACCGACCCTGTGATGCCAGTTCTTATACACATTTGGTGTTAATATTGAGCATCCAGAGACAAGGTGATAAATAGATTCAAGCTTTTCCTCGCAAAATCTGCGTTTTAAATCGGCAACGTTATGAAGGACATTTGCTTGATGATTACAATAATGATATTGATAGTAATAATAATAATATTGTTGTTATTGTTATTATTATTATCATTATTGTTGTTGTCATTATTACTACTGTTTTTTCACGGATTTTTCATGGTTAAGATTATTTTACTTTACGTCTTCCAGAGCTCTTCTAAAGATCCAATAGCTTTTGCAAGATAACCCAGTAGAGGTACGATACTGTTCCTTTTGTCTGGTAAAGTTCATCTTTGCTACAAAATTATTCTATGGCAGCAGTATAACCTATCAATGAAAGCTCTTGCTAAAAATAGATGTACCCTGCATGCAACTCAGCCCCACCAGTTATAAAGATGGACCAGTTGACATTTGTTGTAAGAGGCACGATTCTCAATTTTTTGGTGAAAGACACAGGATTCTCAAATCACTATTTTACCCCCTGTTGTTAGGCAGTAGATTTGTAGATTATACCAGGTAGGAGGACTTTTTTAAACATATTTGTTTAGGCGGTTTCTTTAGAGGTCGGTTTATAGTTAACGCGAGTTTGTCGGGTGAATCTGCGATGGATATTAACCGAACGCGAGCCGGAGAATTGAACGACTAATAGGCACGAACTGTTAAAAAACCTCGCAACCCCTTAACATGCTCCTCTTTGAAGATAAACAACCAGACATTGGAGCCTATTCCAATGAACATTTGAGCTTATTCAGAGTTTCGTTTTTCTCGCCCAAGTAATTATTCGTAACGTCACAGCCTTAGCCGGAGTAGAATTTCGTTCAACTTTGGGCGAATGATAGCGCAAACTGTAACTGGTCTTTAAGACATTTCAAGAATCATTGTGATGACTTTTTACGTAACAGATGGGCATTGCATGATAAGGTTACTGGGCACATTTACGGTTGATTTTTATTCGTTGTAAGGAGAGCCAATAAATAAATTTGCATAATGGATATTGGATGAAAACATGGTTGGATAGTGAAAAACTGGAATGTTCATGAAAGTGTGTTTTCGTGAATTTTTGCATGAATTAAGATGCAAACATTTTAGTTAAGTGTTTCTGCGACTTTCATGTTAATAATTCCCCTAAACAACAGAAGCAGGGTGTAGCCCTGATTTTGTCAGAATCCACAATCATGAAAATTGTCAAAACGTAATTGGAATAATGTGGTCATCTTTGCCAACAGATGAATGAAAAAAGCCAAATTCGGTAAGTTAATAACCTTACGACCCTGTGACTTGTGTGAAGATTAAATTTTGGCCGTGTTACTTTCACAATATAAGTACCCGTCCCATTATTTTGTGTTTATTCGTTTCCTCTTTATCATTTTTCTTTCTCTTAATAGGTAGACCCAATAAACCAGTATGAGAGGAACGTTGGAAGCGAAAGAAACAATGACTATATTAACGTTTTCCGGGTAAAATTATTTATTTATAATTGCGTTTACTTTGGCTTCAGTATTTTGCCTGTGATTTTTTCGTACGCTCCACTGTATATTACTCCTTTTGGTTAAGATTAGAATACCATACAGTTTAGGAAATAAAGAAAAAATAAATAATTGCTTTTATTTTAAAACGTAAGATAAGATAACATAACAAAATATAATATAATATAATATAATATAATATAATATAATATAATATAATATAATATAATATAATATAATATAATATAATATAATATAATATAATATAATATAATATAATATAATATAATATAATATAATATAATATAATATAATATAATATAATATAATATAATANCTTTATCATTTTTCTTTCTCTTAATAGGTAGACCCAATAAACCAGTATGAGAGGAACGTTGGAAGCGAAAGAAACAATGACTATATTAACGTTTTCCGGGTAAAATTATTTATTTATAATTGCGTTTACTTTGGCTTCAGTATTTTGCCTGTGATTTTTTCGTACGCTCCACTGTATATTACTCCTTTTGGTTAAGATTAGAATACCATACAGTTTAGGAAATAAAGAAAAAATAAATAATTGCTTTTATTTTAAAACGTAAGATAAGATAACATAACAAAATATAATATAATATAATATAATATAATATAATATAATATAATATAATATAATATAATATAATATAATATAATATAATATAATATAATATAATATAATATAATATAATATAATATAAATAATGAAATATAATATTAATATAATATAATGTAATATAATAGAATAATATAATATAATATAATATAATATAATATAATATAATATATTATAATATAATATAATATATTATAATATAATATAATATAATATAATATAGTATAGTATAATGTACAATACAATATAATTTATCTGCGGAGTTTCAGTACCTGTCTCTTTTATGTCTCTTTTATGATATTATTGTACTTCTTTGACACGCCCTACGTCGTAAATACTCCAAATACTGTTAGAACTCGACTGAAGTTTAAAAGGTTTTTATTAGTCTACAAGTGTCATGTGAAGTGGAATGTGGCATGTATTGGTATCCTCGAGTAGTTGTGTCACAGCATGCTTCTTGTGAGTGGCGAAAAGAACTTCACTGTATGCTGCTCGTTCTTGGGGATACTATTCTTTGTGTGTGCCATTGAGTTTGTTGTTCAGGATCATTTTAATCAGTTTGTAGACTGTGACGGGAAACTGGTTGCCCTGTAGTTTGTTGGGTCTTTCTTGTCCACTTTCGTGTGGTGGTTGCATTTTCTACCCTTCAAACAATTCATTTGCTTTCACTACTTTTTTAAATAGCTCCTGGATCTTCCTTAGAGCTAATCAACCCCCTGTTCTGATCATTTCTTAAGTACTATACTGTATAATGTAATGTTGCGTAATATGATACTGATTTAATAGAATATAATTAGCTTAAAGAAAACTCTACAAAATGTCATCCTTTGTTTATTGCGTAGCGACCACCTTCATTCCCATATAGGCGCAAAGCCTATAAACAAAGTCCGTAGTTGCTACTTTGGTCAACAAACGTAGTATAGACCAATATACTATAATAGAATTATGTTGGAAGTATAGAGGATGACCGTTGTATCCAATATTACGTAAAGAAAAAGTGACCATGATTAATTCACCGGTTATCTTTCGATCAATGTTACATTTTTCTTCATGTATCATGGTTTAAAGTATACTTGCTGAGATACCACTTACCCCTACTATATATTATACTTGGCTATTATATGTTAAATATAGTATGATATTGTATGTCATAGCACAGTATGACACAGTACAGTGCAAAACAATGTTAGGAATTCTACTGTATGTTTCAGTAGCTGAAACAATGGCCGTTTTCACTTTGAAATGATGGTCACGCCCGTTTTAACGTGGCCATCGTTAAGATATTTCAATCTGTGTCTTCGCTTTACTCGTTTTTCTTCAACCTTTTCTGTGAACATGTTTTCTAGCTTGTCCTTCCTAATCACATATCCAAGAAAGATCAGGTTTTTTTCGGATTGATTTGATCTATAGGATACAATTTTAAGAATTTATTTTTTATGTAGAATTTATTGCCAATTTTTAAAAGTTTATTTCGCGGTCAACTGCTTTGAAATTCTGCAAACTTAATATTTACTTTCTAAATTTTCCTGTTTATCTGTTGGCACAGGAACACAATGATCAAGTTTGGGACACACTAACAAATTCTTCGGAAAGTGGAGATAATTGTTCGCTAGTTAACTTATGAAGTTTTTTTTAGTAAAAAGTAGGAAATTTTTTTGTAGACGAGGTGCCTATGGGTGTGTCTTGTGAGAAATCAAAGAGGTAGTTGTTTTTTTTGAAAAGCTAATATTTTCTATAGATTCAAATCTTTGTATTTTACAATGTTAGGTAAACAAGGACCATAAGGTGGAGGTAAATAATGACCACAGTTTTCAAACCTGACGGCAAAATATTGTTCTTTTTTTTGACGCAAACTGCTTCTATTGATTTTAGCGCAATTAAATCGTTTGCCCTGAAATTTGTGGTGGTTTAATCGTATCGTATTTTGAGCTGGCGTTATTTGTCCAGTGCGTACTTGAAGTAACATATTATCTTAAATAAGTTAGTTGGTAGCTTGTAATGACGACCACGTTTATCGGGAACGGAAATACTTCTTTGCAGATTTCTTACATTTTTAGCTAGTGAATTGGCTACCTTGTTGAAAACAATAAAACAGTATTGACATTTAACACATACGAAATAATTCTTTATGTTCAGAAATTAAGGTGTTTCTTTTTTTTTTAAATATTGAATATTGATTTTGTTGTGTTTTTAATTGAAAAAGTCTTAATTTTAAAGAGTTCGTTTTTTCTTTTCCGTTTATTTTGTTTCATTTCTCCTCTTTCTTTGATTCTGTTATCTTTATTGCATATTATATTATTTTTCATCCAAGTTCTGTGTAAAACCTCTTATTCGATTGATATGTATTTACCTTAGCTCCTCGCTGAGCGTTGATGTAATTTAAAATGTATATATTTCGCCATAATGCCTGTTACTCAAGGCACACTTTAATTTCTGCTCACAAAGAATTTTTTTTTGTAAGGTCAAAGAGTTTTCAGAATTCTTTACTTTTTGAAAAAAAAAACCCTGTTAACATTTTAATAGTAATTTTTGAAATGTTGTATTTTCTTAATGGTAGCTCTTTTTCCGATAAATGGTCGAGGATTTTATTAAGCGTTTGTTTTTGCTGAATAAACATAAAGCAGTAGAATGGTTAATGTAATATAATTTTATCCCATTTCTGTCCGAAAGAATTTGGTACTTAGATTTTTTTTTCAGTATTTAGTTAGTTAAAAGAGTACGTTACTTGATTCCTGTAAAAATTAAGTGGTAAGTGTGAACAATGAGTGCTGCTTCTTAAGTGTAGAGTCGGAAGATACATATGAAGATGGCTTACTTTTTTCTTGCACTGAAAATTTGCTGTAAATAGTTGAAAAGCCATTTTTACTTGAACAAATTTTTTGTGTTTTCTTACCGTATAGCTTCGTGGTACACTGTAAGCTCCCTTTCGAGGGTTAATTTGTCAATCAGGCAATTTTTCAGACAGTTTTTTCTTTTATCACTGATATGAAATGTTGTACCTGTAGAATTACTGGCTATAAAAATTTAATGAATAGTTCGCCAAAAAAAGAGGATCAAAGTCTTTAAGCTTATAACAAATTGATGATTTTCTCACCGCCGTTATGAGAACAAACTTGATTGTTAGCTGTTTTTACAAATGTTTCCCACAATACTTCCAGTCATTGTCTGAGTTTTGCCTGTTTCGTCCATGAAAGATACACAAATACATTTGTTGACAAAAGTACTTGACAAGGAACCCATTCCTGTTTGGTACAAAAAGGAAAGAATTTATTGTTTAAGAATCAACCTGCTTATTCTCCGTAAAAGGTTTTTTTTAATCAGCAAGTTATAAGCACACGGTTTACCTGAAGTACAGTAGAAATTCTATTGATAATGTTGACTGTCAGTTAAATTGAGACTATCCGTTGTCCGATTGTTAGAGAAATCAAAATATTCACGGCAAATACTGAGTTTTTATGGTTGATTTTGTGTAGCTTGTAAGTACTTGATGCCATTTCAAACAAAATTCGGTAATACGATTGTCATTTCCATGACACAATATGAGAGAATTCCTTAATGAATAACCGAGTCCTTAAAAGGTAGTAGCAGAATGTCCCCATTCCAAATACGAAATGCTTCCGCAGGTGTACCTTCACCAAAATGGTGCAATGTACGAAGGAATTTTTCTCAGTCAGTTATCACTTTAAATCGTTTTAAATTCATTTTCCCCCTAAACGAATCACCAACGAGGAGAACTGTTGCAACATTTTTAAGGTTAAGAAGCTTTTTACTGTCTGTGTTTAAAAGACGGGTTTTTGTTCCTCTAGATTTTTTTTAAAAAGATATTTTTATTGCCCTTTTAGGCCGCTATTATTAAGTCCCTTTGTTTTTAAGGGAGCTTCTACTTGACTTTACTGCAAAGTTTTTACGGAATATTTTTGGTCATACCACCTTTTTGTTGCCTGTGTTCGAAAGCCGTTTTTTCTTGTCCTTGTATTTAACTAAGTCATTACTGAAGAGTAGATATCTTACAAGGGTTGTCTTCAGCAGTTGTTATTGGTCACTTGTATTTGTTGGCTTCATCTTTTAGTGAGTTGTCACGGGGGCATACAGTAAAGCTGTTACGACTTTTTTTTAATGGACACTTTTTTACCAATTGTACTTGAAATACTTTTGTATGTCGTATCTTTAAAATTTAGCGATTTGTTGCATGGTTTTGTACAGCAACTGTTGCCGTATTTGTTTTGCAATTGAAACTGCATTGTTGTTTAAAGTTGAGAAACGCTTTTATTATTATTAATTTTTTGATGTCACCTCTCTGTTATCTATTTTGGTGACCTAAAAGTCTGTTACTTGATTTAATGTTAGAGAATTTTGTTAGAAAATATTTGTCCAAAAATGTCACAAATTCTTTCTTGTCGAATGGTCGTACGGTTCATTTTGTTCATACAACCTTAAGCCCATACGCATGCCATAGGTCTTTATCGTTGATCTAAAAACAAAATACTGTGAGCTTTGAATTGACATACAAAAATGGTACATTTGTCGAGTTCAATTATGTTAAATGGCTTGTAAACTTTTTTTGTTTTTTTCAATAACCAATACTTGAAGTGGAGAAATTGTATTTTAGTATATTTAGTGTGGTTACTATAATAGCTCTTATATTTTAATATTTTGATATATAATATTAAAATATACATATGTATACACACACATATATATATATATATATATATATATATATATATATATATATATATAATGTACAGGAGCTTATCTGGCAACCTGCTACCATTGCTGGAGAGGCCCAACCCAAAATCTAATTTTGAAATTGAAATAAAAGTGAAAACACTTAACCAGTCACTTTTAGCAATACGCTAGCCCACGATTAATCACAGCAATGGGTAAAGAACTCTTGTCATTTCTTTCTTTTTTTTAATTTTGCACACAGTTTTAATAGCTCTCGGGAAAATGAAATTGGGAGTCGGGTTTTCTGTTTCCCGCGTCCTGGTCCCTTTTCCCCAGTCCCCCGTAGATACGTCCCATGCAGATTTGTGAATGTGTTGGTTTTTTTTAATTTAATTTAATTTTATTTTATTTTATTTTTTTGCGGCGGTGCAGTGGGTTGTTCTCCGCCTTTGCAAATTTTGGTTCCTTCTCTTTTGCTGAGGTCTGAGGTGAGGTCTCCCTTCCCATTGTTTGCTGATTTGAACTAATTGAATAACGTTCGATTAAAACGAGGCAAAATGCGTGGGTAAACGACATGGAACTGCCCTATTGTTTGCTTTTTTTTCCTGTCTGGAAGTATTTTCAAGGTCTCTTTGTAAAAGAGGTGGATACTTCTTTGCGTTTTTGGACTTGGAAAGGGTCTGTAACCTGCATACAAGGTTTAATCAAAACATGCAAGGGCAAACCAATTTTGTTTTCAATTGTCACAAGTTCACCACATGCCCATATGGGCTGATATACTATCATATATCCAGTTATTGAACACGTTTGTGTTTATTATCAACCATTGCACTATGCGCAAACACAACGGAGAATATTTGAGGATTTCGCTAATGTTAGTGTTCCAAATAACACTATTTTCGACTGCCTTGTTAGCAGAAGGTGCAGTATTGGGTGTCAAGGAGAAAGATACTGGTAATGTATGGTCATGTAAGAATTTTATTTATTTTAGGATGAAAACGGGTTTTAAAATTTTACAATTCAAATTTTTTTCACTTCACACGATGCAGATATGGAAGGGACATGCGGGTTGCTTTTCGTCATTGTCAAAGTGTGAACTGCCGGATGTTAACCTGTTTTGTTGCATAGTTCCCAGGCAATTTTGCAGGTGGTGTTTTTAAGGACCTCATGACGGGAAGATGTTGCATTGGGACACCATTTTACTTCCGTACCCTCAAATATTGACTTGCGGTTTTTACCAAATTGTTGCAAATGACCTTGGTAATAAGTGTAATTAATTTAATATATGAAAACGTAGGATTAGTAAGCGAAATAGGCCTAAACAATTGCGAAATTCTTTGATATTAAAAATACAACTTCGTTTAGTTTTTAAATCTTGCATGCTATTACAAATTCTGCCTAGCCAAGTGTAACCAACATTGCGAGCACGCAGTGCGAACCACAAAAATAAGGTCAACCATAAAATCTTGTGACATTCATCTGAAAAAAGGGGTGCCAATTTACCCCTGGCACCGCAGGCAACCAGCGCGCGACACCTCCACCAAGTTTTAAAAGTATATCATTTACATGTAGTGATGTAGTTTACCTCAGGGTTGATTTTGAGAAAATGTAGGACATGTAATTGGAACATTGACCTCTTCACCCACTCCAAACAGAGAACTCCTTTGATAGATCAACACCAGCTAAGAAACCCCGTGTCTTTGAACAGCTAATGTACCATGCTGACAAACAGCTCTTGTACTATGCCAGGAAGTTCACCTTTCGAAACAGAAGATTAAAACTAGAACACTTGACTTGCTGGTGTGAAATATGTTGCAACTGTACCCAGCTTACCAATTGGACACAAGTTTACAAAATATAAGTTTTAGATAGACTTGTCACAAAAATGAAGTACATGCGACAGTGAACAGCTCTTTCCAAATGTTAAGCTGGAAGATTATGGTAACTGAATATGTTGTGGTACACCCTACAGTAACAGACAATCATGAGACCAGTTGGACAGATAACACTAGTTTGAGATTAATACAAGAATAGAACACACTTGTATTGAATGGTTTACCCACAACAGTCATAGTGGGGAAGTCAGCCTTACTTTCTGGTAAAGATTGTGTAAAAGCAGGCATCGACACTGTCAGTATTTACAATACTCGTTGGAGCAACAACATATCCACTCCTGAGCCACAGGGTTAACCCTTCAGATTGAATATTGAAAGCCAACATATTTTCCTAGCCAACAAAGGATAAAATAATAAAACATGCTGTCAGTTTGACAAGAATCAAATTATCAATTCTTCACAGATACCAATGAACTGAGCCCCATTGAGCAAATGTGAGGAAAATAAATATGCAGTACATTGGTATGTAGCATTGCTTTATTGCAGGCAGCATGTATTGGGAATGATATATATTTGGGTGTATTTGAGGTACTCCATATTTGGGGATATGTAGATTATGGAATATATGTTGGATTTTAAGAATTTGCATTTCAAGAGCCTCAAAAAGTAGTAGTATATTTTGAAAGGTATCCCCCTTTCTGGTAGTGATACAATTTTGAACATTGCCATTAGAAAGATATCCACTCCTGTCTTTCAACAAAATTAAAATTTTACGGGTAGATTTTGTTATCCTCATTCTCCTCATTCCAGGTGAACTGATGTGACTCAGAAATACTGGTTGTCATCTGAGGATCTAGTTTGGGATCCTGTGTGTGGTATAAGTGTGGATCCCTTAACAAGATACTCGAGACTTGTTGTGCATGGTGAGTTACCTTTGTTAATCTGGTAGCAGAGAGAAAATGCAGGAGGCAGGATGATGGAAAGATTCTCCAACACTTGGTGATGGGGATGACTTTGAAGAGTGGTCAAGAGAAATTGAGATATGGCAGATAGTTACTGATGTACCACCAGAAAAACAAGGTGCATCCATTTATCTTTCTCTCAAGGGACTAGTGAGACAGTGCTGTAAAACAATCCCAGTCGAGAAGTTGAAGGGACCTAAAGATGTAGAGGAATTAATTGCAAAGTTGAGGTTGTTATTTGCAAAAGATTCAGAGCAGGTTGCTTTTCAAGCCTATGAAGATTTTGAGTCTTACACGAGACCAGATGGGTCTTGTGTAAGATCAGAGGGGTCAAAGCAAAGAACCAAGAGGGCAAAGTGGAAGATGGATGAAGATGAATCCACCTACAAGATCAGGAATGCCATTGAAATGTGCCATCTGTGAAAGTATCCTTCATTGGACGAAGAACTGCTCTCATGAACATGATTCTTGTAGGGAAGAAGAAATTACTATGTTTGCCATGGGCATTGAACTGCAATATTTAGACAACATTTTGATGGAGACTTTTAACTCAGCTGTTCTGGACAGTGGCTGTTCCACTACTGTTTATGGAGAAGTATGGTTGGAGAACTATTTAAGTAGTTTACCTGAATCACTTGTGAGTTGTGTAAAAGAGTCACCAAGTACAACACAGTTTCCATTTGGTGATGGCAAGCACTTGCACAGTAAGAAGTGTGTTTGTGTCCCTGCTCATATTGGGTTCTAGAATCAACATCAAAGTCCATGTAATTGATGTCAATTTGAGTAAGAAGTCAGTGAAAGTTGCTAGAACAACTCTCAGCTTAAAAGATGAAGTTGTGTACATGTTTGGAAAGAGAATAGAAATGAACTTTACAACTTCTGGTCATTACATGATTCCACTGCTGCAACCCAGAGAAAAATCAAAGGTGATATTGCTGAATTTATCAGAGAAATCGAAGATTGATAAGCAGAAAATCGCAAGAAGTTGATTGAAGAGGCAGGGATCAATGATGCTGAGCTTAATAATTATGTTAGTAAGGTTTCTGAGTGTTGTGAAATATGTGACAGATACCTGAAGCCGAAGTTGAGACCAGCTGCCAGACTGTCTCTGGTCAAATATTTCAATGATTGTGTAAGCATGGATCTAAAGATGGTTGATCAGCATCTAATTCTTCATCTGGTAGATAATTCTACTCAAAACAGTGCTGCTGCTGTAATTAAGGCACAGTGTAAGGAAATTATTATGGATATGATTTTAAAACATTGGATTGCAAATCAAACATGACCTGATATTTTCTTTGATGTGTGTCAGCATAGTGTGAGCCTGAAAGATGCTGCCGTCATGGATTTGGTCAGTGCAATAAGTGCATAAGAATCTTGCACAATGAAGATTTCTTTCTTACTTTTCCTGATCTTGGCAACTATAACCAATGACAGCTTGTTAGTTTTTCTGGTGCTGCATTTGCTAATCCTTCTTGGTGTAGTTCACAAGGTGGATTTATCATATTTCTTGGTAGAGGTAATGGCAAATAATCTCTTTTATGCTGGCAATCCAAGAAACTGTGCAGAGTAGTTAAGAGCACACTTAGTGCAGAGACCATGGCCTTGTTAGACAGTGCAGAAAATTGCTCCTTGATTAAGTCTGCTTTACAAGACATCATTGGAGATCATTTCATTCCTCCAATTAGGCGTTTTGTTGATAGCAAGAGTCTGTGTGAATCAGTGTACAGCTCAAAGACACAAGAAGACAGACACCTTAAAGTTGACATTTGCACAGTCTGGAACTATGTCAGGAAAAAAGAAATCAATGATGTTGTATGGGTACAAAACTCTGAAACAATTAGCTGATCCTTTCACAAAAGCTGGTGCTTTGACTGCAAATCTTATTGAAGCACTGAAAGGAGGTGCATCTTTCTGTTGAAAGAGCACTGTCCATTCTAAATAGTTGTAAATAGTGGAAAAGAAGCAACATTGTTATGTTTATTGTTAAAAGAAAAAAGGGGGGAAAAGTCAAGAAGAAAAAATGAAAGTAAGAGAGAGAGAGAGGGAGAGAGAGAGAGAAAGAGAAGAAAACAATAATTGAAGAAAAAGGAAGTGCAATGAGATGGAAAAGAATGGAAAGGATGATTGGTATGATGGACACTTGCAAAAGAAGAAAAAAAGAGGGGAGATTGTTATCCTCATCCTCCTCATTCCAGGTGAACTGATGTGACTCAGAAATACTGGTTGTCATCTGAGGATCTGGTTTGGCATCCTGTGTATGGTATAAGTGTGGATCCCTTAACAAGAAACTCAAGACTTATTGTGTGTGGTGAATTATCTTTTTCAGATTTCACTGATGCTTAGTCATCCTTGAACCCTGCCACAAGTAGTGTGATCAGAAATTCCTTTCAAAGTTGACCAAGACAACAATAGTTATCTACCTTCATCCTTCATAACTAACTTGAGCCTGAAGTTATTACTATTTTTTTTTTTTTTTTTTTTTAGTTTTAACGTCATTTTTCCCCAGCAATTGGGGCTAAGCCGGTGCCCTTCACAGGGACTTTGATTTGGCAGGGAGGAATTTCTTGGCCGGATGCCCCTCCTGACGCCAACCGATGCTTTTTTCTTTTTGCAAAGTTCCAAACTCTCCTCGACACCTCGGGGAATTGAACCCGG
>RDPX01000015.1:3976181-3993912 GCA_003991215.1 Morbakka virulenta
GAGGGAAAGAGAGAGAGAGGAGAGAGAGAGAGAGAGAGAGAGAGAGAGAGAGAGAGAGAGAGAGGGAGAGAGGGGTGGAGGTAGCATGGGAAATACTCCCAAATGGGTCTAGTAACTATTGTTATTTTGTATTAGTATGGATAAGGGCAGGTATTTACCACAAGAGTCTTTAAAATTATTTCTTTTCACAAAAACATATTAATTTGATACAATATGACCCAAAATGAAGGCAATGTATAAGAGAAATCTTACATCAGCCATAACCAAAATATTTTAGACAACAAAGCTACATCCCTAAAGATAAGAACCTGAAACTAATAACAAAAATCATTACCCACTTAATGAAAACTGCCTGGCTGAGGATTTTATTTATGAAGCATTGCTGACATCTAGTGACCCAACATACAAAGAAAAAGTATACATTGGTCTAACAGAGCCTGATTTTGAAAAATGATTGACAAACCACAAGACATATTTTTATAACTACTAATATGAAAAATAAAAGTGAACTTTCAAAAGAAGTATGGAAAATAAAAGATCTGAACCAAGCACAAAAAATTAAATGGAAAATATAGAAACAATGCCCACAAAAATGTAATTAACATTTAAATGAAAAACTTGAAATTGTCATCTATGACAAGTATAACATTAAAAAAAGTCCCTGACGTTATTATTAAGTGTAGATGCATAAACAAATATGCTCTAATGAGCCACAATACAAAAAATTGACCCTTACCCCAGCTTTGATATTATATATGAGATTCTATTGGTTATCTTTCAAAATTCCATTTGTAATGAATTTTTTAGTTTATATTAGATCATATTGTATTTTATTATATTATATTATATTATATTATATTATATTATATTATATTATACTATATTTATATATTTATATAATATATAATTCAGGAAAGAGCAGTTGTATGATATTTGGTTCCTTTGTTGTTTCAAAAAGACATATATAGCCATACTAATTAAGTTATGCTTCTGTGAAGTTTTTCTTATGTTTAGAGAATGACTAAAGCTAGAAGACAATGACTTCATCAAAGAAGGTTGTATTCTTAGAGATACTACACCCTTCATCATCCTGATGATGACTGACATATCTCTTGAAACATAGCTCAGAAAAAACTTGTGACTTATGACATGATTAAGCTGCTACATTTGTAGAAAAGTAGTTCCCATAGGCAGAAGTACCCAATAACTTTAACCTGTTGCCCAGGCACATTTGTAATTCATCTCATTTCACAGTATTAACACCAGAGAGTGTTATTGATTTTGTTAACAAAATTTATATATATCAGTAAACTTGATTTCTGTCCTTTGCAGGGTTGCCTCTACCAATCAGCAAATCCGAAATTAATATTTATTACGACAGGACTATATATGCAGTTAATGTATCATTTCCTGTCACGGGAAGGTATATTCAACAGACTTACAAGGTACATGGATCACAGAAGCTTGGTGGAGATATTGTTGATGTGTCCACAGTGAGTTGTACAAAGGAGTATGGCATGATGATATGCCCAGAGTTTCTGAAAAATAGTGTTAATATTTATCATACTATTAGTTACACTATTTTATCACATAATGACATTGGTGAATGCACCTCAAAAAGCTGGAATAAAGAAGTCAGTATTTTTGGTAAGTCACTTTTAGAACTGTGGGCTAGGTTTTCACTTTTATCTTTCAGATTTATTCATTCAAACGTATTGCAATCAGTTTAAAACTAACTACATACATCCAAAGAAAATAAGAAAAATGCCACATTTACATTTGCTGAAGCTTAGCACCATAGGACAATAGTAGAAAAATTAGCAATTATATGGATTGGGTGGGTAGATAGAAGAGGAACCTTTTAAGTGGTAAATTGTGAGAAGAGTTCCCCTTCTTGATTTCATGTCAACGAGTACTTCCATAATCATTGGCATTGCATTTAATATAGAATAATGCAATTGGATAATATTTGGGTTTTTTCATACATTTTGTAGTTGATCAATATCAAGTGCATGTTTTCCTTTTTGATTGAAAAGTTATTTTGAATGAGCAGCTTCAGTTTTTCCACAATTTTTCATCAGGATGCCATTAAGAGTTATACTTAATTATATTTGTCAGGTTTTTTTCTGCTCTAGTTGTTGTTATAAATAGCTACTGCTATACCAAAACTAAATTTTCTACCCCCTGCTATTTATATTTAACATAAAATATAACCGTTTTAGTCAGTCAGTCAATTGGTCAATTAACCCAATGCTTAACACCAGTTTATTGAGTGGCATTTCCAATGCAGACAGTCGCTGGTGAGGCCCCTCAATAATGCAGCCTTACATGGTTGTAATAAGCCACCACATAAGCTTTACAAAGCATCAACAAAACCCTGCACAAGGGAACATCACACTTGAGAAACGATTGGGTCAATCTAAAAATAAAAACAGCAAAATTTGGCCAGACTGAAAACAACTGTGACATGTGGGGACTCACCACCAGCCCAAAATGCCTTTGTGTTACAATAAACCAGACATCTAAACATATATTAAAATAATGCCAATCAGGGCCTTGGGTGTGTTACCAAGACCAAGGGGATGCAAGCAGCATTGGGCAGGAATGGATTTGGTATTCAACAATACATTATGGTGACCAGATCTTTCTCAGCTGACATGACCTACTTTATATATTTGGTTCCCATTCAGAGCCTAAAATGTACCATTTGTCCATGCATAATAAGAGTTATGCCAACTCTTGTTATCACATTTGTACCAAATATGACATTAACTGTATTATAATTAATTCTTAATCTTTTAATTTCTAACAAAGCTATTGTTCTAACATTGGAGGTCATATATAAATTAATAGTCTGTTATTTCGGAATAGTTAGTTTTTGTGCCACAGAGCTATAGAATAATACTTTAGTTACTGAATTTCCTCAACATTCACTATCTTTGTTCTTGTAGTATCGATCTTTAGGCCAATAGGTGTTGTATCCTTCTTGAACAAATCAGTTTTCTTCTGGATTGTAATTGTAACTGATTAATTTTGCCAGTGGAATTTATCTTCCATTATGAGAGCTATGTCATATGTATGGATCTAAAGAAACATCTCATTTTCAATTACACACCAAGCAGAAAAGTTCGAACTTCTCTCATATTTCCTCTCTTCCCCTGTACTCACCTTTTCTTGTTTGTCTATTTTCTTTTCCGATCCCACCGACCTCATTCCCTGCTCTCCTTTCTCCCACTCTTCCTTCTTCCCACTCATGTCTCTTTCCTTTCTCTTCTCACTTTCCCCATATCTCCTAGATACCCTTGTCTCTCTTGTCACATCTCCTTTCTCCCCTTCTTTCTCTCATTTTGCCACTTACTACTCTCCTCTCCTTTCTCTTCCCCTCTCTCACTCTTTCCCTCAGTTCTCCTTTCCCCCTGCTTTTCTCTCCCCCTGCTCTCCCTCCTCCTGTTCTCCCTTCCCCTGCTCTCCCTTCCCCTGCTCTCCCTTCCCTCTTTTCTCTCCGCTTTCTCCTTCCTCTTTTCACATTCTCCTTCCTCTTTTCACTTTGGCCATCTTCTACCCTTACTGTTCCTCTTTCTTATTCTTTTTATTCCCTCTTCCCCAGCTTTTCCTTTTTGCCCCATCTCCCCTCCCTGGTTTCTATCTTCTGCATTTACCTTTACACGTTGTCACACCCCTTTTATAGGTACTATCACTTATTTCTCGGCATACGTAAATGCACTTTTTTTCTTTATCCCTACCTCATCATTTTTCTGGTTGTGTATTCGTTCTGTTATGAAATTCAATTTCCTGAAACATACATACTCGGTGCCTTCCTTTTCAAATAGTATCTACTTTGCGTTAAAATTTAACTAAAATTTAACTGAAAAAAGTTGTCTATTTAACGGTTAAATAGACAACTTTTTTTAGTTTGGTTAAAGTCTAGATTGGTAAGCTTGAGTCTTGGTCGCCTCAAGAAGTCACCCTGGGATAGAAATGACATCAAACCAAAACAAAAATGCAGTTTATGAACAATGTAGTCATTGATGTGGTCCTGCATAATTCAAAAATTGCATATTTTCGGTTTCCTTTTCTGCAATTATTTTATCACTGAAAGAACACATTTTTCTTGACCAGAGCCAGCTATTTGCCCAGCAAATTATCACAAGAACGTTACTCTGTTGGTTTTGTCATATCTGTTGAAAGGGTGCGAAATGGTTTGCTTCAGAATGAACGACTTAGTGATTTAAAGTGGTACCTAAGTGCTTTGTTCATATTTGGATAGAGAACGAGAGATGCGCCCAGAATGTCTGTTAATTGAAAGTAATGGAAAGTTATGCTAGAAATGTTCCACCCCTTGCCAGCAACAACTTAAGTACTGGTCGTCTGAAACAAGTATTTACTGACTGTGTAACTAGGGCATCTGGGTTCGAAACACACATGGGTACTTGTTTTTCTTACGTGCTGCCAAATGATGTGGTTTCAGCAAGTGTTTTACGTTTATGAAGCAAACACAAATATGGTTCAGAACATTTATTGTGGTGGCTTGCATTGACACTGTGGGATGTGTTTTGAAAATTATTCGGAGAAATAGAAAAATACTTTTCTTGGATATCACAGGCTACCAGAGAATCGATTATCATTTTTGCGGGAAAAAAAACAATTTCCTTTGAAACACTTTAAAGGAGAAAATTTAAACTGGTTAATAAGTTCTGGCATGCTGGAAAGGAATAAGTCACAAAACTACGAAAAATTTATCTATGAGAACAGAAAAGAAGATCAGAGAGGGTGGTAATTTGAAAGCAGTATCAAAATGCCAAAATCGACTGAAGATTAGATTAAAAAGTGAAAAAGAAAAACAAGGACTTATACCTATCTATGACTAGCTTTTTTTAACGGTCTTTATGGAATAAAAATAATCTAATGGCCATTGTAGCTGCCATACCCGGGTTTGCATCATAGCGCTTAGATCTGGGCATGAGTTTGTTATATTTCCTACTACTCTAGATTTTAACTTAAAATAATGTTTTGTTGCTTTTTATATATATGTATATAAATATAAAAATATAAAAAAATTATTTGTATATATATATATATATATAATTTTTTAATATTTATTTATTTTTAGATATGTGTGGACCACCAGTTTTACCTTCCGTTTCCGAAATTGGACAAGATTTTGTCAAGTTGAAAATTCCGAAGCCCTATTGTGATTTCTCATTAACAAATACAGTTGAACTGTGCATCAGTGGAGCATGTAAGGTAGGGAAGGGTGTAAAGTGTTATTCTCAATTTGAATTTCCCTTAGTAGACACTAGAGTAAAGTACTCATGAACGAAATATCATATATAGAATTTAGAAGCCACCAGGTTACCTTTTGCTCCTCGTGGCGCGGAGAGCACGAAGTTAGTAAGAATTTACTGCTCTCAGTTACACGAAAAGAAAAACACTATAGAGGTTTTGAGTATGAGTGGAGCAGACGGAGTTAGTTAAGCATAGTGTTGCAAGAATAATGGTGTGTTTTGGGGATGTAATTAAAAGTAATAGTAACCTGAAAGAGAGTTAAATGGATGAAGGATGTCAAGAAGTGAGCAGAAGATGCAGGAAAAATTCTAAGAGGTCAATGGATGAAGAACAGGATAGATGCAGGCACCTTAGTGATAATGATGATTATGGTGTCATTTATTGTTTTTATATAATTCGTAATCGAGTGTAAAGTTATTTACCCGTGTTTAAAAATTTAATTTCGTACTGTTTCCTTTCGGTGACTTAAGCATTAAGGGACAAGATATGTGCCATCCAGTTTGAAGGATCAAAATATTCCCAATGGGGTTGTTTTAGGGTTATAAACTGTTCTCTTTTTGACAAATTTATAATTAATTATTTAACCCGGGTAAAGAGCAACGAATTTCTTGTGTGTAAAGCACAAAGAATCGGTATTGGAATATTTACTTTCTCAGGAAAGTGGAAGTATTTATAAAAAGTGTTAGGAAGTGTTCGGGCCAAAGTCAGTTTGATACGAACAGTTGGTTCCACAGAAATGGATGGCGACAAAGTTCACAAAGGTAGTTAATATTTTGGTCAGGATCCTTCTTTAAGCAGCAAATACTCGACTCCTTAGTTTCAATTTGTTTTTACTAAGTTTTGTTAGGCGTTCTGATTAATCATCGAACGTCTTTATTTGTAGAATCACAAGTTAAATAGTGTTAAAGCAGAGGTATACACTATAAGTGGGCTGGCCCCACTTACAGAATACAGCTTTCGTAATCGCTATGAAGCTACATTTGAAGAATCGGAGTGGACAGAATGGGTTAAATTTACGACATTAAGTAAAGGTATGCCCAGATAAAACTGTAGATATTAGGTATTTAATTAAATATCACTCCCGTTATTTAATTTTCAAGAAGCTCATAGTTTGACGTCTTTAAAACCTTAGCGGAATTTTTCACACCTTGAATCAGGACAGCACGACCGGTGTACCACGTCGATATACTTCTCAACACATACAGATCACAGATCATCTTCGTCCTGTGCGAGCATCGTCGTTTTACCTGGATGTATAGAACCCATATGTTAGGGATCCTGTGGAAAGAGTGCTCATGTTGTTAATGAGACTCTGTTAATGAGGGTCACATAAACACCATGGGATCTCTTTCCATGGTATCTCTTACCTAAGGTAAGAAAACCATAAGCCACTTCATATTCACACGTTTAAGATCACATACCAATAATCAATATTTCTTTGCAGTTTGATATTTTTTTATTCATCAAGCAAATTGACTGCAGCACTTACATGGGTTCTTCCATCCACCCTATATTTCCCTATATTTCCCTACACTTCCCTATGCTTCCCTATACTTCCCCATACTTACCATACTAAACTATACTTCACTATACTTCCCTACACTTCCCTTTATTGCCATATATTTCTAACTTTCTCAATATTCGCAAAAGTTGCTATTACAGAGACGACTTTACTCGTTTTAGATCTGGTTTGACGAACGCTCATCATGATTGTGTCATGTCCTCTTCGCCTTGTCATTTGACAGTTCAAGCACTTCAACGATTGAATATATTTCTACTCGTCACACCAGTATAATTCAGATTACTATGATATGATGCCTGATCTGATGGTCTTTATGTTTTCACAAAAAAGAGCTACCAGTTTTGCTCATGAAAAGAACTGGACTGCTCGAAAGGTCATGGAAAATACTGTTTGTAAAACCCATATTAATAATCAGTCTTACAATCTACTCAAAATATGGTTGCTTGTCTGGACGAGGAAAAAAACAGACAAGAAAACACACACAAAAAAAATTAAAAATGGAAAGCAAAGATCTAAAATATGGCCGAATAATTAGAAATAGACTACAAGTTCACAAAGCTGGAGTAATTAATAGAAGCAAATATCACCCTGGTTTCCGGATGATGAGAGAGGGGTCTCGCGAAACATAGCTAGACGCAAAAATCACTGGATCCAAGGCATAATAGGTATAATCCTGCCAGCAGGAGTCAGCAATATGGATTAAGTGATTTCTGTGTTATCGTTCTTGGGCCGAGGTAAACAGCAGGATCTTAACTAGTGTTGAGGTTTCTTTGCACAACATGTGTGGCGAAATATTTACCTAAAGTAAATGTTGTGAAAGAAATCATGAAGTGGTGATGTTTTGAGGATTTGTGGTTATTTTTTCTGTATTCGAAGACACAAAGTGCTTATTCTAGCCATACTTTTATCTTTGCTTTTGATTCCTTTCTCAATTAATTGTACTGTATAGGAACGAGCATCGTCATCATCATCATCATCATCATCATCATCATCATATTCGGTTTAATGTCCGTTTTACATGCTAGGATGTGTTGGACGATTACTTGAAATTGACTTCCAAGTTATCCTATCCTTCACCTTCTGCTGACACCTTCTTCTTTTAGATCCATCCTTATCACTTCCTCCCATGTTTTCTTTGGTCTTCCTCTGCCAGTGGTTCCTGTCACCTTGATTGTTCTGCATCTACTTGCCCAAGTATTCTTGTCCAAGCCTCCTATTCTGGATACAGCTGCCAATACTGTCCAGATTCATTCTCCTTCTGAGTTCATTAGAACTGAGCCTGTCCTTTAGACTTACGTTTCGCGTCCATCTTATCATTCTCATGTCATTCCGCTCCATGCGGCTGACATCTTCAGCTTTCACTGCCAAGTTTCACTGCCATACATCATTGTGCTACGTACACATGCCTGGTAGACTCTACCTTTGGTAGGTAATGACAGAGCTCTACTGGTTAACAATGGCATTAGCTCCCTGAACTTACTCCATCCACTGTTAACCCTTGCTGTAACACTTGCACCAGCTCCTCCCTCGGCTCCAAGGGTGTCACCAAGGTAGCAAAACTTCTGGACAACTTCAATTTTCTCACCCTCCAAATGCACTTTCCATTGGTCTAAGTCACAGGTTGCCTCTCCTTCTATGCACCTCTTGCAGCTAAAACGGTTACTTTCTGAAAGTTTGCCCTTTATTCCACTGCACCGTTTATGTACCCAGTGCTTGCAAGAACCACAATAGATTGAGTTGCTCCCAACTCCCTTCCCACANCATACGTAAAACAGGATCTAATTAAAAGTTTCAAAATGTTTGATATGTAAGCAGTTGAAAAATTGCTGGCTTATTTGTCTCAGCGTTCTTTTGCCGAGAAGCGTTAACTACACGGGTTTCCAAATAAACTTTGCAGGCATTTTACGATTTTATCCATTCAAAGGCAAAGAAATAGTTTTGGTGAAGAATAAAACTCTCGTAAATCAGCACTTTGTTATAAAAGCGCTATGAGAATAGAGCATCCAAATAATTTTGGGAGAAAAAAACGAACCCGTACGTTTTTCCCATTTTTATATGGCGTTTGTGTTATTGTGTAACGTGTTAAACTTCCTTTTTCTACATGGTGATCTATGAAACGTTCTATGCCTGTTGTTTTTTTCTTGCGCGCGATGATAAATCGCTGATTCTATCTTTTGTGGACCTTAGCTGAACACGGTACCTATTTCTGTTAATCCTTGATCGTATAATACTTGTAATTTTGTCTTCATAACTGTTATTGTTGTATCAAATACTAAATGCATGGTATTTGTCTTTTACATTTTTTGCTTCTTTTCTTTTCTTTTCCTCTATTTCTCGTCTTTCCAGTACTGCTTTTTTGCATGTTTTAGTAATATTGTTACTACTACTACTACTACTACTACTACTACTACTACTGCAACAGTAACTACTGAACAACTGTTAATACCATCACTCTCACTACTACTATTACCACTGCTACTATTATTACGACTACTGTTACTACTACCCACCACTACTAATAATACCACTACTTATATTACTACTTATACTTATATTTATGAATGATAAAGCACACAGCAAGATAATTTTACATGAAATAGGGTTTAACTTGTCAGTTGGAACCAGAAGGTATATTTTTACCAAACAGCTTATTCAATTATTTATGAAAAATATCATCATCTTTTCTTTCATTTAGTACCAAGTAGTAAACCTCAGTCGCTATCATGTTTATCGAACAAGGAAGGCTTTCTGGTATCATGGATGGTAAGTGGAATTATTTCCTGTGATGAAAACTCTATTTGGGTTTTATGTGTTTGACAGTTGATAGGGACTTGTTAGATTTGGAACCGAGCGTCTTACATGTGCCACGGTATTTCTATTACAAAAACTACATTTTATCAAGGGGGAAAGAAAGCGGAAATAAAATTAGACAGGGGAGATCAAAATTGGCAGTAAACATCTGCATAGCATCCAGTGCCGACCAATCTTTGGCCTCAACACACACAACACAACAAAAGAACTGCAAAATGATTTTCTGACCTCGGGGTGAGTGCTTTAAAATCTTTACAATTACCCCAGTACAAAATTTCTAAGCAAACCGTGAGTGATCTCTGGCACGGCATATAATACAACATAGATATCTAACAACGATAATAGTATACTAACGCTGGAGTGAATATTTTAAAAGTAAAAGTAAACTCGTTTTAGTCTAATTTGAGTATAAGTCATATAAGCAGTAGATTCCAATTACGTATTCAGTCGCTTGGGTTACGCTGTAGCTGGAAATGACCATAAGCGACACGTATTGTTAATACCAAAATTTTGTAGCCAAATGGTTGATCATTAATTTGTTGTGCGAGGTATTCCCGGTTGAGTCTCGTCTACCTCCTTAGAAGTAGTACCCCCAATTTGTTTCTTTCATGAAGCCCTTGGACTAATGGGTTTGTAAAAGTTGTAGGGGATGGAATTGGGAGAGGCATGAAATATATAAATAAGCGTAATTAGAACTTTTTTCCAACCACCACAACAATTTTAGGGTTGCATACTTATGGAGGTATGTGTTATGTGAATGTTGTAGTATATGTCAAGGTTAATTTTAATTAGACACCACCGAACGCCTTTTAATTACACATGTAGATAACATTGTTGATGATTATGATATATGGGTTGTAATTTCTATTTTTATGTTAGCCGCCAAGAGCATCGTCAAGCATTATTGTAAACAAGTATATGGTTGAAATAGAGGATTCCAATACGAATGTCACCAAAGTATTTTTGCCAAGCAAAAAACACCCCCCGTATAAATTGCGATTAAAAATCAATACAAGTCTCATTTCTGTAAGTATTTTGCCATGTTCGAATGGAGGATGTGCAACCAAGAGCTTAGCAGGCTATACTACAAACTGTATGAAGAAAGCGAAGTCTCGAAAACGTACGTAATATACTCTTTTCAACCCAATGTTACAATTATTGTATATTCTTTTATACAAAGGTACAGGTGTTTTATGAAAATGATATATATGTAGAAGATTTGGAATTGCAGAAAAATATAAAATATGTGTGCACTGAATTGGGTACCAACCTATGCTTATGGCTGTCATGACCACGTGCTCTACCATTTGAGCCATTAGCGGTTGAACCAGATTATGTTGCAGGGTTTAATTACACAGCCCAACAATAATTTTGTTGTTTTGTTTTTGGGAACCGATTCTATATAATACGGCACGCTGATTTCAAAAATGCAATTCATTTTTCTCTGTAACGTCACATTTTTTTAACAATTGGAATTTTGGCATTTTGATCCAAATGTGCCATTTTAGCATATATTTTTTAATTTGAAAAAATTATTAAAAACAAATACTTAGTTTTTTCCATTTCTTGTTGCAAAAATTATTAAAATCAAACAAAAACCTTGCGACAAGCACAAGGTTATTGATACTTGATTAAGATTAGCAGGTTAAAAAAATTTTTTAATTGTTAAAATTATGCCACAAAATCTAATCTAGTTGGAAGAATGAAAAATTTTTCTGAAATTGAATTTTATTCTTTAGATAGGCTTAATAGGTGAGAACTCGTCGATTAATTCTCAAAATCTATTTTTATTTATTGATATTTTACATACACCCCCAGAGCTCACGAATTTTCTCTTATAGGATTTCCTAGAATGCTGTTTGGTGGGACAGTAACTTTTTAATGAGCAGCAGTAATAAGCCATCATGTAAATGGCCCATCTGCTTTAATAACGCTCTTCCATCACTGATGAAAGCGTTTACCTTGTTCTTCGCTTTGGGCACCAAGCTTATCAGGAAAATCATTCAGGTGGCTGCAAGTAGTGAATTTTGTTGCTCATGTTGCATCCTAAAATTTGGAAGCTCGATAACAATTCGTTAACAATATAAGTGTAATTAGGGCTTTTAGTATTACTTAAAAAGTTTTCAAATACATCTACGAATCAGGCCCTTAATGGAATTTCTGATATTGTGGTAATAAAGCGATTGCCCTTCACAAATTTCGAATTTGGGGCCCATCAAATATACCCGCTTTAATTTTTTCATAACTCAGACCCAGAAAGCTTTGACAAATATGGTCAAAACAATTGCATTCTCTATTCAATGCTTTGACAGACTGCTTCATTAGCCCATGTTTGATATGCAATGGGGAAAAATAGCTATAGTAATGGCTGGTTTTCATTCAATCTTGACGCCAACAGTTTGGATGATTCCTTTGTTTTGATTATGACAGACACCAAATTGACACCTCAACTGTAAATTCACCCATATGGTACCTGTCCTTGTGTTCCTGTATGACTTTCACTTTCTCAAAGAAGATGCCAGATGCCAGATGCCCTAGCCCTGTAAAAGGAGAAAGTAAGAAAAGCAGTGGATATTGAACTGGATAATTTAATTTAAACTGTTTGAACGGGAATAAACGGTGGTAAAAGCAACCTTGAGTATATTTTAATGCATATTACTAGCAACTACCTTGAACAAATATAATGCAAAATAGCCATTTTTGTCACTATTTTGAGGAACAAAGCATATAAACAAATCAAAAACCTGACGTGATCAGGCATTTCTGATTGCATATTTGGAATCAGCACCCCCACATTAGTATAAATGACCTCTTTTTTTGAAACAATGGAAAAAAGTGGGGGGTTGTTGGCCTGTGTTATGATTTCCAAACCACTTCGCAAAAAAATATGAAGAGAGAGCGGTTGTCATAGGAACTGGTGTCGTTCTGACCTACCTACACCCACCCCCTGCGGGACCGGGGCAGTGTCCCTGAAGCAAAAGCATTTTCAGCTCTGAAAAGGCCTCGGACCGTAGTTGGTGGCAACGAAAATCGCTTCAGGCGATGGTCAAAATCAGTAACCTCGCGGCAAAGAGAATGCTGATTTTTATGACTTTTTTGCGCTTTCTCTGCAGATTGTCACACCGAAATCACGGCATTTTTATTGGCGAAAATATATTAATGTAATTGATCTGCGATAAGATGCCGCCGATGGTGAAAAAAGCGAATTTTCGGGGCAAAAAACCGAACTCCTGTCAAACCAACCAACTCCTTCATTTGTCTTTTTGGTAAATGTGGAGACCGTATTTGACTGTATTTTCATAGTATATTTGTGATTTAGCATTCCAAAGTTTATTTGAAAAGCGCATGGACAAAATGTCAAAAATTTACCCTGATTCTGGTGGAAATGTGGCCCGTTTCTGAAATCACCCGATAATAATTAGGAGTCTGAGATACTGGTCTGGACTGATTGTATTGAAAAGTACTTGTCTGAAAGCCATTATGAAATTTCATAATGAAAAAATTTCACATTGAAAACAAAACACCATTTTTTGTATTGTCAGAATCCTGTCAGATCCGGCTTATTGAACTGAATTGTACATAAAAGAGCAACACTCGCTTAATTCGTTTTCTTTGTCATCATCACCGCTTGGGAAGAAGAGAAATTAATTTCAGATCATACAGAGTGGATGCGCACAACCTTTTGAGTGGAATTTTGGGATGATTTATATTTTGCGCAGATTTTGGATCTGATCCGGATTATCTTCGCCTAGTGGCTGAGCCCAGGGGCAGAAAGTTGGACTGCCTAGGGACCAGGCTATGATCTTAGTTGCGAAATGGCCGTGATGGAGAAAATGACACCGAGAGAGAAATATGTTCGAGTTTACAAAGTTGTTGTTTTGTCAAGTTTTAAAATAGGGGATTTGTGTTTTGTATATATATTATTTTGATACACATTTTACTACGCGTGTGTCATTTATTTCTCATGACCCTTTTCTTTCGCATTTCATCCTAATCACATCTATAAGACTGAGCTTCCCACAGAATGATGACGCTTTTCAAGGCATGGCCAACTAATCCTAACAAACATGGGGAGGGGGGAGGCAATGATGAAAATTATAGGAAAGAAGAGGGTTTGAAATTGTGGAAAAATAAAGAAATTTTTGTACCCAGTAGTTCTATGCAGCCATGTTTTTAACCTTTGTAGAGTTTTTTTACCAGACAATATTAATTTAGGAAACCCAAAGCTCAGATTGCCAATTAATGAAAAAACTTTAGGAAATGTTGGAGCCGGTAAAAGACCAAAAACAAACAGGGCTTTTATTTCAGACTTTAGCGCCTTTTAGAATGCAGGAAACCAAAAATTCCTTTAAACAAAAAATCGGAGCAAACAATACGAGTTTAAGTTTTAAATTTTACAAGGTGAAAATGTCAAACATGTTACCTTCGTCTAGAATATTCTGCATTTTAAGCGTCATCTCATTCAATTCATTATTTTCAACATAATTTAGATGTATGTCATAATTTTCAACTGTACTTTCGCTCTGGTTCTAGCACAGTGTTAACATAGAAAAATAGGACTATTCACGTCTAGAAATAGCACACAACATTGTTTGGGGGTTTTTTAAATCCCAGGGTTTGTGGAAAACATCGAAGAAATAGCTTACACAGCACAAAAATTACAGTTGTTTTTTATATCGATAAATTTGTAGCCGATTGGTTGATAATATGTTTCCGATACAAAGGTACCCCGCACAAGCATCAATAAAGTAATGACTCCCATTTTGTTTTTCCCTTGCAAGTGACTAAACCTTTTTTGAAAATCAATAGGAGCCGTTCGAAGGTACTGGAAGTATGAGGAGCATTATTAATTTGCATTTAGGCAGTGGTTTTCCTCACCACAAGGTGATAAAGACTAGTTGGGATACCCTTGTGTAAACTAAGAACTCGCCTGCAGTCCAGTATTTGCTGGAATAAACCGGACTTGCCCAATTGTCAGTCTCTTTCAGCGGAATACATTTAGTTCCATAGCAGGACTGAATCAGTATAGGCCCAAATCCGTTAAGCAGGGTTGAGTTTTGCTTTGTTGGTGCTTTTCATGCACTTAAATCATTTACTACTACCATGGTTGTGAAAATGTTGGGACTTTTCAGCGCTGGTAATTTGAAGTTTTACTCCGAATATTAAATAGTAAGGTGATACCTAGCTGAGTTGAAGTTCTTTTTCTCCTTACTTCATTATTCTTCAAAATACCCTTCTCACTCATTTTTCTCCTCTATATCGTATGGAAATTTTTTCTTTATCTTTTTCTTCAGTTGTAATGTTTATGTACTAGTTTCTTTAAATGCCACCACATCATTGTTGAGAACTTTGTTTCGCAATATGTCGTTGTTTTTTCTACCGCAGAGAACTAAATATGTATTTACGTTGGGACAATGAAGGAATTTGCTACGTACCCATTTTTCCTGAGTCCAGACCAATGTTATGATTGAGTTTTTATGGTTTGGTTCTTGTTTACTCTCGTTTTTTCTCAACAGAAACGACGCGTTGATCAGATCTTACTCTGTAAAAGGTATTTTATGCTTTGCAGGCCTTTGCACTATGACCTCCACTTGCTATTGATGATGACAATTTTATTTTGCTTTCCCTGCTTGATGATGTATGTTTCCTTGTTTTCCCAACACCTTTTTGCAAGGTGGTATTTAGGGGCAGCAGATTTTTTTCTTTCAAAAGTTGTTTAACATAGCACCATTTATGTTGTTTGAATGGTAGTTACGGAATTTGTAACCTGCATCTTGTTCAAAATGAACAAGCAAGTCACTCCAAATTACAAAAACTTCGTGTGCTTTATTTTTGTCTTTTGACTGTTGCCAATTTATCATAGGAATTCCTTTGCTTCAAGTTCTTCTTGAATATTTGTACCAATACAACAGCTGATGACTCTTTAAAGCTTATTTTCATTGGAAGGTGCTACCAGTATTCTAGATCTTATTACTGAGTTAAGTACGTTGTAAGAATTTTGATTTTGAACCATTTCCCTTTATCCAATCGATGCATTCATACTCTCTAGGCTGGTGATGCGATCAGTTTCCTTTATGTGCAAGCATGATGTTCTTTTACTTTTACGATAGTACTAGATGCAGATGATTCCATATTTCAGCACATTAGCAGACGCTACAAGCTCGTGCTGATCCCCTTTGGGTGTTCTTAATTTTGAAAATGGGGATATTGGTATCTTTTTATCCGTTAAGGAAACCTGTCTTTTGGTACTTCTTTCTTGTAGATGTTGATAGTGAAATTTCTTTATCCTCAGTAACTGATTTTTTGACCGCAACCAAGGTACGTTAGCAGTATGCGATCCTTGTTTAACAGTGCGATGAGTGATGGTGTTTAAATATCTGTGTAACGAAGGAGTCATTAGTGTTTTGTGTCTGGGTAGAAGTCACCGTCGCAATTCCCTCAAGCTAGAGTGGTATTCTTTATTGGATCAATTTTGCTTGTTCGAAGGAAACAGTTACTGTTTTATTCGCCTTATCACCAGGCTCCAAGTAGGGTATTTCAGATAATACATAGCAGGCGTCTCACCTATATGACATTGTACATTACATTGTCTCCCGCATGACCCCGCACGGAAGCTTACCAGGTACGGCTGACTTGCTAAAAGATGGTCTTGAATTTTTGTTCGGGACTGCTTTTTTGTTAACCGCAGCTAACACCTCGTTCAAGAAGTCGTTTCCCTCTCCGAACTCAGAGGAGCCGATGGTTCGGCATTTGCTATCGCCATGCCACAAAGTATCAAAGAAGGAAGATGATACACATCTCACTTTGGTTATTTTTGCTGCCTATTTATTTCCTCTTTTTTATCCATTTGTAAATATAAAGTGATTTATTTTGAATTTTTCCAGAAAGCACTTCAACTGACAGCAAGAAAAAAATATACATGTATAGTGCCATAGGAGTCGGAACGGGAATTATAGTTTTTTTCATAATTGTAGCGGCGTTATATTTTACTCATTTAATGAGGAAAGAAAAGAGGAAAAAGTGAGTATTGACTTAACTATATTACTGGGAGCTTATAGTTTAATTAAATTAGACACGAGAAGTTGTATTTAGTTGGGTTTTTTTCTTTCTGTTTATCTTTATTCTGATATTTCGATTGTCATTGTAATCATATTAAACGCATCAGTCTTCGATTGTTAGGTGAACGAGTAGAGGCGTTTACTTGACTCTTACAATCTATCTTTTTTGCTAAAATGTCTAGCAGTTGCCATATTAAAATGTTTTATATTTAATGGACTTAATCCTCGTCCTGCTTAGTAATTATATTTTCCAGATTTGGTTTATTGTTTAAGTGAAAACATTTGTATATTTGTATAAAATATTAATTTAGCTTATCAGAGGGGGAAGCTGATGACCCTGATATTACGTTTAGTCTATTATATCAACAATAAGGATAAAAAGGTTCACTTCACATACTGGGAAGAGAGAGAGAGAGACAGAGAGAGAGACAGAGAGAGAGAGAGACAGACAGGTACAGACAGAGAGAAAGAAGGACACAGACAGACAGAGACACAGAGAAATATATAGGTGTGTCTGTGTGTGACAATGACAGTGCGTGGGAAAGTGGGTGAGTGTATTCGTTGAAGTAAACGAAAAAGAATTGTTTTGGTCTTTCCTGTTGCATATGATCAGTAAGGGGTAGTACTGAAAAATTAGCCAAACGAAACTTGAAATTTTATTTTGTGTATTTGTTTGGAGATTGTATTATCCTTCATATATACTGTTTTGTTTGTCTCTATAAACACGCTATTCCCTATTTGATAGGGATAGAAATGGCTTTCGTACAGGTAGGCAACGTAATTGTATGGCATTAACTTATACATTGCCTTCATTTTGGGTCATCTTTTATCAAACTAATATGTTTTTGTGTAAAGAAATAATTCGAAAGACTTGTGGTAAATATGTTCAGTTATCCACCTTGTTTTGTTATTATATTTAATAAAAAATAGCGAAAGTTGCCAGGCCTATTTGGGGTATTTTGGGGTATTTCCTATGCTTCCTTGCTCCCCCCCTCTCTCTCTCTCTCTCTCTCTCTCTCTCTCTCTCTCTCTCTCTTTTTTTTTCTCCTCTGTT
>RDPX01000015.1:3994068-4012607 GCA_003991215.1 Morbakka virulenta
TTACCTTTTCCTTTTCACTTGCTGGTATACACTTTTAAATATGACACTTTGGACTTCCCAAATATGTTAATCTTTGTCTTCCTCTGCATCTTTTTCCTTCAGTGCGACCTGAAAGGTCCAACAAACCTCATCTGCTTTTCACATATTGTTTTTATCAGACACCTTTCTGCTCCAGCTTTCCTCAAAACTCCTCATTTGTTTGATGGTCTACCCATGATATTCTCAATATTTTCCTGCAAAACCACATCCAAACAGCTTCTAGTCTCTTGCAATGATAGTGATATTGTACAGTACTCATGACCATATAACAGAGTAAATGTTACATAACCTTCCAGTACTCTCTTCTTTGTAGCCATTGACATTTTGCGATGTTTCAAGATCTTGCCCAATCTTTCAAAAGTATCTTTTGCAATCCCTATCTTTCTCTAGATTTCCATTCTCTGTTATATAGCTACCTAAGTAATGGAACTTGCCAACTGCTATAAGGGGTCACTTCCAATATACAACTTGCATCTGTGACTTTGGTTCTTACTTATCACCATGCATACTGTTTTCTTGTGATTTATTTCCAGCCCTTTCCTTCTACTTTGCTTAACTGTTTCATCTTCGGTTTTATTCAGAAAAATTGCGGTTAATTCGTTGGTTTGTTGTGACCTACAAGCATAGTTCACGGACTGATCCACCAGGCTAGGGTAAAAAAGCGGTGCCTATTCCAAAATCTAAAAGGATTATGTGATGCATGAATGTTTTGGGGTAAATAAATAATGAGGAGGGTTGTTTAGGCATTGATGTACATTCATTCTGTTTTCTCAATTTTGATAAAATAATCAACCTTAACAGGGAAGTGGTTGTAATTTTTTAACTCATCCACGTAGTTAGTAAACAGAAGTTTGATCAAGTCCAGCCCAACATATTTTCTTTACATTGTATGATAGTTCTCCCATCTTTACCATTTTTCGAATTTATGGTGAGTTAAAGTGATTTTTTATTTGCCGAAATAGGTAACATGGTCAACTGACGTTAGCTTGAATTTCGTTTTTTCATTGAAAGTTTTATTAAATTCTTAGTTCTTAGTATTTTATTTTGCCAAAACCTGCGCACTGGTTGGTATTAATATTTTGGGGGGGCTTTTAACGTCATTTTTCCTCAGTATCTGGGTATTTGACAGTTCCCTTTACAGAGACTTGGATTTGGCAGTGAGGAATTTCTTGGCCGGATACACTTGCTGACCCCAACCAATGTCTTTTTTTTAATTTTCAAAGTCGCCCGCACGGGGAATCGAACCCAGGTGCAGTTGCACGGCTCCTCACATTTTAAATAACATTGCACCCATGTTACTCCAAGAGGGTACCCCATGAGAGTGAGTGCTTGTTTATCGAAAGGAAAAGGTAATTTGTTCTTTTTTCTTTTTGTATTTTCAGCATTGCATCAGGAGATCCAGGGATGTTTGATAACATTCTTGTGGTACGATTTTGAAATTTAGCTCACATATCTTTTCTCTTCTTTTCGGATTTAAAATGGGACCCACTAGCCAGATCTTTGATACTGCATAAGCAGAAACAGCAGTAGTAGTGATTTTGGTGGTTGTCGTCATTGTGATTGTCGTCGTAGTAGTAATACAGGCCAAGAAATTTCTAAAGTTTTGGGAAATGATTTATCGTTACTGTGTCTGGGCAACTTATGGAGACGACGAAACGATTTTTTGTTTCCCTTAGCTATGTACGAAAACCCCCAGATTTTTGTCTAAAACTAGGAAATAGACGTCCACACTTACATGGGTGTGGAACGTGTTGGAGGGAGCAAGCTTGCATTTAGTCAATTTAAGCTTTGAGTCGGAAAAACTTAAAATAACAAAAAAGCCCTGGATCTGCAGTTTTAAAACTGTTTTTACTATTGAAATTGATCAAGAAATGGTTGAAATCAAACTTCCGAAATTTACTGCAGAGTTGGTCAAAAGCTTACCTTTAAGATCCATTTTTCCACAGGATACTTTCAAAAAAGCAAGGTTTGGTTTTCACTGTTGAAAATGTACTTCTGTACACATAAAATTTATCGGGATAATACTCTATTTTATTTTCAAACTTTGAGTTTTGCTTTGCAGTAGACTTTTTGAGAAATGTTTTGAAAAAATTGCCAGTCTTCATATTGTTTACATTGCATTCTCTACTTTGAAAAGGCGGGAAAATTCAAATCAATTAATCGTTTGTTGCTGTAATTTCGGCATCTTTTTGTGAATTGTGTTGAGAATTTTGAGAAAGACCATTAATAACTTTGAAGCGCATTTTTATACCGTTAAAAACTTATTTAGTAAATATTTCTGTATTTCTATTTGGTCATGAGCCCAATTTGCAGACGACTTGATCCAATTTTTTTCCACCTACTATACCCACTATATTTTATGGCCTGCAGTACGGTGTTTAAGGAAGCTCGCTCCCTTAAACAATAATCGACACAAAAATACATGCCTTAATTTGTACTCCCTTCTGAAAAAACCGCAAATAACACGACTCGTCACTCTTTAGGCTGGGGAATGCTTTTTCTCTTTTTCTTATTTGCGGTAACACCTATTGTAAATAGAACTTCAGAAGACGAAATTCCTACTTAATAATGCAATAAGCAGAATTTGGCGTGCTGCTGGAAATGCTTGTGGGGAACGGTTGCCAATGTTCGTCATCGGAAAATCTGTCAAGCCTCGTTCTTTTAAAGGTGTCAAAACAATACCGTGTCGATATCGTGCTTAGAACAAGAGTTGGATGTCTGGAGATCTCTTCGAGGAGTGGGTGCGTGAGCTTGATCGGAAATTTGCAGTTTCAAAGCGAAAAATTGCTTTGATAGTCGACAATTGCCCTCCACATTCGCACATTGAGAAAATGGAATGGGTAGAATTGATCTTCTTGCCCCCTAACACCACATCACACACCCAGGCTATGGATCAAGGAAAAGTCCGAGCTCTGAAAGCAAAGTACCGCGCATTGGCAGACCGAAAGCTCATCCAAGCTTTGGAGAAGAAAAAACCAGTCCCAAAGTTCTCGATCCTTTCAGCGATGTTTGTGCTAAAGAAAGCCTGGGATGATGTTTCAAACCAAACCTTCGCCAACTGTTTTTTCAAAATCTGGAATCTCGGAAAAAGATTTGGAGAAAGCGATCAATGATGAGGATAACCTTTTAAAGAGTTAAGTGATGATGGTGTAGAAGAGGGTCCTATCCCACCACTACAAGCCGATCTTCAGTACTTAAAACAAAAGTTTCCTGACAACATTGATCCTGATATCTCAACAGATGATTTAATCGATTTCGATATCGAAGTCAGTACTTACTTAGCCGACTATCAACCGCTGATATCATTGCTGAAATCAAATCGGGGCCGGGGGCTCAAGCTGAAGACGTGGATGAAGATGACGCTGGAAACGAAGACCAGGACGAGACCAAAATTATTAAACCAACGAAAGAGGAAGTCTTCAAGGCTGTTAGTATTCTCGAAGATTTCACCCTTTTCTCCGAATTTGGAAAGGAAATGATGGAGTCTCTCAAAGACTTGAATGTTGATATCAAGCATCATTTTAATTCCACTAGCAGACAATCATTAATTACGGATTTTTTTATTACAAAGTAGATTAACGATAAAAATAGTCAACTGAAATAAACTGTTTACAACTTTCTTCTCACCTCGTAAGGTAGATAATTACTCAAATACATCGTTTCCTTTCAAGGGGCTTCTTTACAAACAATAAAGTTAGCAGATTTTCCAAACTCTCTGTTACTCGAACCGCTCCATAACTCGAACTATTTCTGATTCCCCGTGAGAATTCGAGTTATGGAGAGTCCACTGTACTTGGTTAATTTATCACTGTTGTCTCGACTTCCATATCAATGCCACTTTGGTTTCCCCCTTTATCCTTTTAATCACCGCTATCACTACTTGCTTCTTCATTTTTCCAGTCACTATCAGGTAAGTAGTTTTCACCTCCTAAGAGTGGGTTTTTCATTCGCTGTTGTTTTTTCGGTGAAAACAAATCTTCGGTAGAAAGTACATTCGTCGTAGCGGGTTTTCACACAGATTTGGGTTTCGTATGGTATCTTTTCTTTTAAAAGTAAATGTTGACAGCTTTTTGCAACAATTTTTCCTCGTAGTTAGGTGCTAAATTGGCTAATATCGGTACGTTGATTCGTAGCATCATGTCATCAGGTCATCTATGTCCTCTTTACCACGACGGACACTTGATGTAGAAAGAATTCGATTTATGGTACTAAACCCGTGCTCTTCATTGCTGAAAGAAAAACTTTTGGCTAAAACTGTTTACATGAAAAGGAGTATGACTCGCTGTGTTGTTGAAAAATTGCCTCCCAAAGTGAAGACGAATACATTGCCGTCATTACCTTCTTTAGTTGCCGAAAATCGAACGCTGTATTTGTCATGACTGTAATTGTGGAAACTAAGGGGAACTTAAAAATCCGCAATTACTTTGATTTCTTTTCCTCCGTAATTTGAATCGAAAGTCCCAGCGATTGTTATCCACAATTACCATGGCTTTAAAATTTTCATTATCAAAGGCTCGAACCTTCGCATGACACTTTCGTCGATCAAATCGAAGAAGTTTATTTTGCATCTTCTTTACCTTATGTTTTCCCTGTGAAACTTTTAAAACTGCAGTGCTCTTTTTGTGCATCGTGATGCATTTAAGTTCTTTTACTTTTTTTGTCTCTGTCAACTGATTTTGATTTTTGAAAGTTCGGTTGCCCGGCAGGTTTGTCGATCTTGCTTCTATTTTGTAGTTGCCGTCGTCGTCCGTAGTCCTCGGAAACTTCTTTTATAGCATCTATTATATCAGCATAGTAAACGATAAATGAGCTGTCATGCAAATAGCTTGACGGTAGGAGTGAATGACAGCTAGATATTTGTAACTTTGTAGCTTCTTATAAATGCCTTTTAACGTGGACTTTGTCGTTGCCGTATTGCTTGTTTTACGACCACTAGCGATCACATTTTCGCACAATAAATATAAAGGTGACAGATTGATCTATATTGCTTTTATACTTGTACTTGTGATTCTGAAATTTTGTACCATGACGTCGTATAAAAGCAACACACATTACACCCACGTTTGTCAATCAATATTAAAAGCCGTCCAACTTTTTAAACAACTAGTAATTACTAAAAGTCAAGTGTCCAGAGTTTAAGCGCAGTTTGACCTGTATACCCATTGCTAACTCCAGACGATGATTGGCACAGTAAATTTTTAAAAGCCAGTCACAGCCATTATTTTTATCTGACTCGATGCGCCTTTGTATACACCTATATTTACACTCGTCACAAACAGAAATTATCAATTCTGCAAAACGAACTAAAGGGATTTTGTAATTCTTTTTCATTACGTCACAAAAAGCCTCCTTTAAATCATTGGCTTTACTTCCATAATCATTCATATGTATACACTTGTTTTCAAGCTCAACACCTTGACCCCTTACAAATACTATCGCGTACAATAGGTCCTTTTCTGACGTTTATTTTGGTTCAGATCCATCAAAAAGTGACGAGAAATAGTTTGACTTGTGGAGAATATTCTTAATGTCAGCACAAATAACGTCATCTGGAATCGCCTTGCTGGTAACGAACGTCAACCCATTGGAAGTGGGAGGCTAAATCCAGCCCCTGTCTTTCATACCCAGTGCCTAGATGTAAGCGTCATGGTGTGATGGTCGCAATATTGCCTACGGGGCAGGAAACTGAAGCCAGCTCATAAAAGTGCCCAAGCACCCCTAGTTAGGGATGGCCTGCTTGCCTTGATCAGAGGAAGGCCCTAGAAAAAGTGGACTAAGTAGTCGTGCTCCAAAAACACATTTTGAATCTACTGGAAATTTATTTCTTGCTTTGTTGAATGTGCAGATTTTGATTCCTGGCTTTATAACACGGCCTTGGATGTAATGAAAACGTTATTACCATATCATTAATTGGGTCAGCTTGAACTTCATATTGCTGCATTTTATGAAACCCCTTTAGCAGGCAACTAGACAGTAAAAGGAGATCATATTTTGGGATAGGAAGTCGGAAAGACAGAAACGCAAGCATGAAGGTATTTTTGACGAACGAAAAGATAGGCACTTCTGTGAATTCCAGTACTTATAACGATCGAACTGAGTCACACAGTCAGAGGCCCTTTAACGATTTTCAGTATATATGCACCCACCCTCCAGGCTGACTAAGAGGATTAAAATAGTTATTACCAACAGCTTGAAAAGAGATAAAAAACATGCCGTTTTCAATGTACCGCTCAAAAAATCGTTGTTTGGAAGATCGGATGTTTTACAGAGTAAGGTACTTAACAACCAGGTTTTGGCTTTATCTGAAATTTAGATCCATAAGCATTCTAGATGTCTTTTCTAAGTCGTATTTCTTTTCCAATTGAATTTTCAGACATGCACATGTAAATATCTCCTCCTTTTTTGTCGTGATGGATAACATTTGAACCCCGGAATTTGTGGGAAATTGCCTTTTAAAGTGTAAAGAATTCTGTTCTGTTTTGCCATTCACATAAAGATAAAAAAAGGATTTAATCTCTCCAGCTACCAAGTATACTCCAGTATCATTGTGTTTTATTTGTTAGTAATAAGGTTCTTATCAATTTTTATTATTGTTCAGGTGGATCCTAGAGGACAATATGAGAGAGCTTTAATTAGTAGAGGAAACAGACCATATGTTGGCATCGGTCAGGTAAGATTTACAGAGCTAGCTTGTTATGCGTAAAATAGTGACAACAGTTAGTGATGGTCAGCAATTAGATGATGACGTGACAAAATCTCAACGGCTGATCATTTTTATCCGCGTTTTTTTGTAAAATTATGCAAATCTAAGAAACTTATATATCTTCTGTTCACCATCGTATCCTATTTTTGGTCAAGGTAAGAAATTATAATTACTCAGCGCGTTTAAAAGCAAATGTGAGCAGAACGATTAACATGATAAGTGGGTTTGTCTAAATGAAGGTCATTGTGATTAGTCTGTTTTATGAAAGTTTTTTATGCACTCACCGTATTGAGTTTGAAGTTGGTGAAAATATTTTTTTTCATTTATTTTGTTATTGTACTTAACATGGATGGTGTATATGGTAAGAGATATTGACGTAATTATGAATGGGTTCCCCATTTTGTTTATTGAATATAGAAATCGCGACACGTAAAGCATAATATACTGTCCCGTGTATTCTGTGGACCTCTAGGTTTATTTAAAGTCATGCAACAATGTGGCAGAAAAAGCTACAAGCAAAAAGGTACAAGCTACTTAGCAATAGCAATGGCTTGGTGCTTGATAGAATTGCCCATTGACCATCAGGTTCCTGGGCATAAAAGTTTTGTTGCAGATAAGATTATTGCTGATTTTTATTTCCTCTTTATCCAGAGGGCATTTTAAGGCAGGAGCGTAACTGCAGGAAGTGGCTTTCTCTGACCAATATTTTATTTTTAAAGTTTGTGTTGGGAAGTCCTCGAGCACCCTTCGTTTTTGCATGCAGCTTGCGGTTCATATTCAAACAATTTTTCTTTCGTTTGAAGATCGTATTTCCTGCATACCTCAGAATGTATCTTCCCTACCCAGTCATGCCTGCGTTTATCCTTTTGTGCATTTTACTACATTCTCTTAAGATGTAATTGATGCTATCATCTGCTTTACCTCCCATCCTACATTTGCTTTTGTTGAGGCTTGTCAATTTTTACTTTTTTACTGCCTGTTCTTGTACTATCATAATGGGGTCTCAATTTCTCTCCTCGTGCCTCGCTTCTTTCATCCACAACCATTGATATTTATCTGCTGCATTCAGTTTGTTTGTCTGATGAAGTGGCCATGCAACACTTTTTTTTCTTTCCGGTTGGTTTTCCTACTTTGTCTGTTCCTTCTCTTAAACGTATTTTCTGTTTCAGCATCTTTGTTTCTCAGCATCACGTAACTAACAGTTTTTCCTTGTTGTATTCAACATATCTTTTTAGACCAATTATGGGGAGATTTACAGTATCTTCAACGCTCTTGTGTCCGCTTCCACTCTCTTTCCTGGATATGTACATATATATATATATATTTAATTGACATTACTCCTTGGGTGGAGCCCCTTGTGCATAATTAAGAGCTTTCTTGTTCATCGATCCTTCTGTTGCAGTTCGGGCTTTTTCCAGTTGAGGAAAGCAGCTCAGTATCTCAATACAGGAATGGGCCACGCATTAATACCTTTGACGACATTCCCCCCTTTCATCTTTGCCACCAGTATCTTTCTCACCCTTCTTTTATATTGACGGCACACTCCCTTTTATCTCTTCTACCTGCACTTTATCTGCCTGCAATACACCTAAGTACTTTCATCCTTCGCCTTCTTTCAGTGATTTTGTAACTATATCATCTGGCATTTTGATTCCGTCTGATTTCATCTTTTTCCTTCTCACCTATGTTGAACACTTTTCAATCTCAAAGTCCATGCCAATATCCTTGCTAAACAATCTGACTAGCTGTACAAATGAATCAAGTTTTGTTTCGCACTTTGCATACAACTTTAGATAGTCCATGTAACGTAAGTGATTGATCTTTTCTTCGTGTTTTGCACATTCATATTCAGGCATTGCCATTTTAAATACCTTGGTTAAGGGAATGAGTGTTAAAACAAATAGGAGGGTTGATAAAGCATCTCCCTGAAAAATACCTCATTTAATCTTGACCTCTCCCAGTGATACATTACCACGTGTCAGCTCAATCCGCTAATTTTTCATTGTCTTTTCTAGGGGCTGCACTTAAGTAATGTTTATTCCTGGGATAGGCAAGCACTCCAATATCCAGGAATGTGGCACCATGTCAAATGTTTTCCAAAAGTCAACGCATCCCATTGCTAAGTTATTTTCCCCTGTTCCAAACTCTCCGAGTATCATCCTGTCTATGGACAACTGATCTGCTGTTCCTCTACTTTTGCTGGTTCCTCTGGCAGAAGCTGGTTCCTCTGGCAGAAGCTGGTTCCTCTATAAGAACGAGAGAATTTTATCAGATACTAATACTTTTAGTAACTTCGAACAAAGAGGTGAACATATGATGGGGCGGTAGTTTTTCCCTATTGATGTGTCTTCCTGTAATAGAACAGTTCGGTCCTTTGACATCCAAGCTGGTGTCTGACCCTCGAAGCATGTAATAAAATTTTTCACTGAATATTTATGCATTGTTGTAATTTTTTCAGCCAGAAATCCTCCACAATATCTGTTTCAAGCACCTTCCTGTTTGATGCTTTTTAAACAGTGTTCTTTATTTTCTCTTCCGTGATATTCACTTTTGCTCTAGCATTCGTCCTCGTCTTTTAACCACTTTGTGTCCTTATTTGCTTCGACCTCTGTACTTCACATATCTGGCCGGAACTGCTTTGCCTGATCTGCATGCGGCGTTTCACTTTCACCCTGCTCTCCTTCACCGTTCAGTTGTTGATCAGATTGCTTCGTTTCCTAGTTTGATTATTTTCACGTTTTTCTTATTGGTTTGGATTTTCTGCAGGGGCTCCCTTTCTCTAATGTCAATGATTTTTAACTTGGCAAACTGTACAATTATTTTACGCATAACTTCTTAACGTTGTCGTTTATAATCGCATTTTCCACATGCCCCAAGTCATGGGCTGGTTCCGGGATATTTCCTTCATTGTTTTCAACATTTGTAGTTTGTTGTTGTTGTTATTATTATTATTATTATAGAATTATCGCACACTGATAAGATGTCATTTCATTCAGCGGTAATGTCTCCTTGATATTGGTGACAGCAAGTCTCCTCAATTTTCAAGGACTTTTCTCAGGATTCGTGCAGATTGCAAGATTACAATCTTCTGCATCTCTTCAATTCTGGTCTCAATTCCCAGCTCTTCTACTCTTCTTTTGATGTCTTTTGGTGGTGTTCCTAACGCCCCGATGACTATGGGTACTACTTTCACCTTCATGTTCCATATTTTCTGGAGTTCTCTCTTTAAATCCTGGTATTTCTCAACTTTCTCTTTCTCCTTCTGCTCTATACGGGTATCATATGGGATGGCAAAGTCAACGATGATGCAGTTGTTGTCCTCCTTCTTGATCAAAATTAAATCTGGCCTTCTAGCTTCAATTACATGATCGGTCTGTATGGTAAAGTCCCACAGTACCTTGCAAGTATCATTTTCAATCACACTTTCCGGCTTATGGTTGTACCACTTCTCGCTTACATGTACCCCAAATTTCCTGCATATGTCCCAGTGGATTCTTCTCCCAACCCAATCATGTCTATTCTTGTATTCTTTCTGCGCCATTTTGCTGCATTCGCTGATGAGATGATTAATAGTTTCATCAACCTTGCCGCACATTCTACATCTACTGTCCTCCTGTGTTTTGTCGATTTTGGCTTTGATAAGGTTCGTCCTAATAGCTTGCTCTTGAGCTGCTAGGATGAGAGTCTCGGTCTCCCTCTTAATGCCACTATTTTTTAACCATTTCCACCTTTCCTCTCCAGCAATCTCCTCAGTTTGTCTAATAAATTGGCCATGTAGGACTTTTTCCTTCCAGTTTTTCTTGCGCTCTTTTGCTCTTTGATCTTTATATTGTTTCACTGTTTCCTTCACTTCCATGTCCGATCTTCTAGCTGCACTCAAAAGTTGTTCCTTGTTCTCCTGTACGTATCTCTCTAGTCCAATTTTTGATGTTTCTATCGTGTCTTCAACGCTTAAAAGTCCTCGACCACCTTCATTTCGTGAAATATACAGCCGGTCTACATTGCTTTTTGGGTGGAGTGCTTTGTGCATCGTCATTAGTTTTCTAGTACTCCTATCTAACCCTTGAACCTCTTCTTTCCTCCAGTCTAGAAAGGGAGCTGAGTATCTTACCACTGAGACAGCCCATGTATTAATTGCTTTAATGATGTTATTTCCATTTAATTTTGTCTCTAACACTTTCCTCACTCTTCGTTTATACTCTTTACTGACCCTTTCTTTCATCTCAGACGTCTTTATATCATCTAACTCTTGAACACCTAGGTACTTGTAGCTTTCGTATTCTTTTAGATTCTTGATCATTTTGTCATCTGGCAAAGTAATGCCATCAGACTCAACAATCTTTCCTCTCTTTGTGACAAGTGATGCACACTTTTCGAGGCCAAATTCCATTCCTATGTCTGAGCTGTAAATTCTGACTGTCTGTATCAATGATTCTAGGTCTTTTTGGGTCTTTCCGTACAACTTGAGATCGTCCATATACAGTAAATGGTTGATCTTAACCTTACTTGATGAAAACTCATACCCATGTGCTGCTTTTCTCAACATGCTTGTAAGTGGGATCATTGATATGACAAACAACAAAGGTGATAAGGCATCCCCTTGAAAGATCCCTCTCTTTATTCTTACTTCCCCTAATGTTTCATCTTTGCACATCAATTCTACTCTCCATGATTTCATTGTCTCGCTTAGCAGATTTCGAATATTTTGGTTTACTTTCAGGGCTGCTAGGCATTCCATTAACCAAGAGTGTGGGATCATATCATACGCCTTCCGATAATCCACCCATGCCATTGACAAATTTTTTCTTCGTTGTTTTACTTCTTTCAGAATCATTTTATCTATATATAGTAGATCTCCTGTTCCTTTTGACTTTCTCCTACATCCTTTCTGCTCTTCAGGTAATAATTCTTGTCCCTCTAGGTATCTGTATATTTCGTCAGAGAATATGCCTGTAAGTAATTTCCACGCAAGAGGTAGGCATGTTATGGGCCGGTAATTGCTTGCAACTGTACCTTTGGATTTATCTTTTTGTATAAGCACTGTCCTTCCCTTTGTCATCCACAATGGTGTTTTACCTTCCTCTAAGCATTTTCTTAGACTTGATGCAAGCTGCGTGTGCATGCTTCTGAATTTCTTTAGCCAGAATCCTTGGACCCCATCTGGTCCTGGTGCCTTCCAATTGGGAAATTTTCTTAGGATTTTCTTAATCGTGTTTTCTGTGATGTGAATCTCCTCTTGACCAACAACTTCTTTAACCTCTTCATAAAACCCCTTGAGCCATACCGCATCTTTCTTGTGTTTTCCCTCTTTGCTCCAGATATCAGACCAGAATGTTCTTGCTTCTTCTGGATCTGGTGCTTCACTTTCCTCCCAGCCTTGGTCGTTGTTTAGTTGCTGGTAAAATCGTCCTTCATTGTTACTGAATAATCTGTTCTGTTGAAATTGAGATATCCGCTGATTGTATCTCTTTATTTTGGCTGCTTTAGTTTTACTTCTCTGGAAAATTATTTCTTTGGTTGTCTGTAGCCCTCTTTGTTTGATATTGTATCTTTTCTGCAGTAGATCTTCGTGCTTTTTCTTCACTTTTCTCCTCTCTATTAGCATGTTTACTCTTGATAGATCCTTGTTTAGCACTTTTAGTTGGTTTTCCAGCCTTCTTTTCCATAAAGGTTCTTTCTTATTATTCCTGCAAGTTTTTATACCCAGCATTTCCGTTACTAGTGCAGCTCCACAGTATATTAGGTCATTCACTTCAGTAATATCAGTTACCTTCACTTTACTGAGTACTTCATCTACTGTATTCAGTGCATCTGACAATCTCTTTCTTTCTACTCCCCTTAATGCTGGCAGTCTCTTGCGTTCTCTCCCTTGGATTTCATTCAGCTGCAGCAGTATTCCCTTTTGCTTTTCATCTATTTCATTTTGATCTCGATCTACAACAAAATCTCTCGTTCTAATTGTTTCATTTACATTTCGATCTCCTTCATCTGCATTAATTTCCGCCTCTCGTTCAGCATGTTCATCTCTCTCTTCACTGATCACATTTCCTGTAATTCCACATTCTGCATCCTCTATCAACCTTTTAATCTCTTCCAGTTCAAGATCTGTCAACCATTTCTTTTTCGTTATTTGGGCTTTCTGGTCTAGTAAGTGTTGTTCAGTTATTTGGAACATTCCCATGTCCTTCCATATATTATGCATTCTTTTCCTGTACCCATTTACTTTGGGATTACTTCTAAAGAAACACTCCATGACAATTCTGTTTTCTTCATATGACCATTTCTTTCTGATCCTTCTAGCAGTAACTGGTTGACGACCGGACCCACGCTGCTGGGCCGTGGGACACCTGCCGGGCGAGAGAGCTTCACATGTAGCTCCACCCTCATTAACGCCGTTGTTGGATAATCTAATATTTAACATAACACTCATATTGAGGATAGTGGTGATAAGGTGTCACAACCACCGGTGTTTTTATCGAGACACCATCTCTAGGAGGGTTATCAACCAAGACTAAAGAGTCCCTCCTACCCATAAGACAGACTAGCCCCCGCCGGATGTCAACCCGGTATTTCAAGGCCTCGGAGTAGGCTAACAGGTGCTACACCTTGCCCAAGGGTGACCTGGAGGTAGTTGTGGCAAAGGGTAACCTCATTCGCCCACGTCGAAACTCCACAACCGGATGCATTTTAACGTCATACCCAGGACGTATAATTATTATTATTATTATTATTATTATTATTATTATTATTAATTTATTTATTTTATTTATTTTATTTATTTATTTATATTTTTTTTATGATGCATTTTTTCACAATGTCTATAATGAGATGTTTACTGCATGTTATTATCGCTTCAAAAGATCAAGTCATGACCCATGACCTTAAATCTCTTAATCACTTCTCAATATTCTGACGGTGTCGAGCAAACGTACTTTTTGAATCAAAGAGATCTTGGTTGATACCACAATTTCCTTTAGGTAATCATTTGTTAATACACCGTTTCAAGAGCTCCAACTACAATAGAAATAACTTTTGGGTTGACTTTCCAGAGCCTTTGCAATTCTTACTTTAAATCACTTTACATTTCGATTTTTTCAGCTTCACTTTGTGAAACTCTTGTATCAACATCAGTAACAAAGCTGAACTTATTACCCTTGTCTTGAATTACTATGTTTAGTATTATTATAATTATTGAAAAATTTTTTTAGATATACTTTTATGAAATCAAACACCGGGTAACTTCCAGCTAACTAGGGTGAGTGAAGTTATGTAGCGGGTGTATAAAGATAAAGGAGTAAAAACAAGGAGTAATAAAAATAGAAAAGAATACAAATAACATAGAAAGTACGAACATCAATTAGTAATACAGAAATTTACATTAAAACCCCCACCTTTTTGGAAAAATTAATACAAAAATAATTCAGAACACGAGCATCAACGGCGATGAAATACTTTTTAAAATGTTTTATTTGAATACACAAGGCTCGCTGTAAAATGTGAGCTATGCTATTCAAAACGCTCTTTTGAACTTCTTAAAGAGATGGTCTACCATAAATTTGGTCTAGAAAATCTTGGGTACCCTTTTTTACGAGTCCTAATGCTCCAACTGCTACAGGCAAGATTTTTTTTTCAAATGCCACATTTTCTGAACTTCAATTTCTAGATCTTTATACTTGCTAAACTTCTCAAAACCCTTTGCTGAGATATTCCTACCAGATGGTACACTCATATCGATAAAGAAACAGATGTTGGTTTTCTTATCTTTGATCACAATGTTAGGACGATTTGGCTGAATTGTTCGATCTATGTGGATAGGAAAGTCCTATAAAATAGTAACATCGTTGCCTTCCATTTCATTATTATTATTATTATTAACCAGCAATCTCTCAGTCTCAGATGTCAAATGACCGGTTTATCACGTTGATCAGATCCTCGGGCCATGACCCAAAGCCTGTTCCAAGCTGTTCCGAGTAAGCATGCTTTTACAATGTTCCAAAGTAGATGTTTTCATTAACACGACTTAGCCACGATCGAAAATTAGTGGAAATGGTTCCCAGTGCCCCGATGATAACTGGGACAACTGTTACCTCTTAACAGTTCCATAGTCCCTGAATTTTCCATTTTTGGTCTTGATACCGATCCAGTTTTTCTCTTTCTTTTTCTATAACCCGTGTGTCAAAGGTACATGAAATATCAATAATATTACATGCTCGTTTCTCTTTGCCCAGGATCACAATGTCTGGTTTATTGTGTTTTAACACGTTATCAGTCTGGATGTTCATGTTCCACAAGACCTCAACTTCACTATTTTCATGGACAGTTTGTGGTCGGTGGTCTTATCATTGTTCAGTATGCTAAAGATTGTTTTGCTTACAAAGCTGCTAGTGAATTACTTGGGCTACTTTATCATGGCTCCAGGGTTTGTATTTTTTTTGTGCGAGACATTTGCATTCGGAGTCAATATGTGTAATGGATTCGTCACGTTCGCCACATAATCTACAGATGGGTGAGATATTTTCCTTGTTTATGTAATGCTTAATTGAACGAGTTCTAATGGCCTCCTCTTGTGAAGTTATCAATTTTCCTTCCGTTGCATTTTTCAGATCACCATTTTGAAACCAGCCCCAACTCTGTGGGTCCCGGAGTTCAGTACTGCAACAGAAGACATTATGAAGCTTCTCGCCCTTCACGTTTTGCTTGTGTTGATTCGTAACAGTTGCCTTACCCATGTTGGTGGCAATCATCTTTTGCTTTAAGCTCTCTCTCAAAAAATTCTCCTCACTGTTATTCATATAGTCAAGCAAATGTTTTTCAATCAGAACGCAGTCTTCCACACTTATTAGACCCCTTCCGCCTTCTGACCTTTTCATGTAGAGTCGGTCAGTATCTCCCTTCCAATGAAACATATTAAACATCATTAGTAACTTCCTGGGTTTTTTTGTCTAATTTCTGCAACTCATCCTTTCACCATTCAATAATTCCTGCACTATACCTTATAATTCATATAGCTCTGGAGTTGATTACAGTAATCATGTTCCTGCTATTGAGCTTTGATTTCAGTAGTTTCTTTACTCGTCTTACATACTCTTTTTTGATGTTATCTTTCATGGTTTTATCTTTAATCCCGTCGGCTTCCAAAACCCTAAGGTATTTATATCCGTTTTCCATATCTATTTCTTCGATCTTCTCCTCTGATGGCATTTCTGTTCCTTCGCTATGGTGGTGTTTTCCCTTCTTCATGATCAATACGCCACACTTTCCGATACCAACTTCCATCCTGATGTCGCTGCTATATATTTTCACTGTATTAATTAGATTGATTATCAAGTTGTTTTTCAGTCTTTACAAATAATTCCAAATCGTCCATATATAGCAAATGGTTTAATGTAGGGCCTCCTTTTCGGAAATGGTCACCGGCTTTGACTTCCCGCAATATACAAGAAAGTGGAATGAGGCATATTATAAAGTGGGGATAAGCTATCCCCTTGAAAAATACCGCGCTTTATCTTAACTCTCCCAAGGCTGTGGTTGCCAGATGTCAGCTCGGTCTCCCATGTCTTCATACTTTTTTCTATCAACTTTTGAATGTTCTCAGCAACTTTGAACATTTCTAGGCATCTTAGGATCCAGGAATGGGGAATCATATCAAAAGCCTTCTTGTAATCGATCCACCATTTTCCCAGGCCAATCTGCCTTCTTTTACAGTTTTTAATTATTGCTTTATCTATAAGGAGCTGGTCCTTAGTGCCTCTAGATCCCTTTCGACAGCCCTTTTGTTCCTCTGGTAAGAACCCGTTCGAGTCAAGGTGTAAGTAGATTTCTTCTGAGAGAATGCCAGTTGACAGCTTCCACATTAATGGTAAACAGGTAATCGGTCTGCAGTTCGTAGTTTCCGTACCCTTTGACGTAATATATATTGACGTATATATTAAGCCACGCTGGCACTATCCCTGATGTAAGGCAGTCATTGAACATAGCAGCGAGAAGAGGGTGCAGGGATTTAATATTCTTAATCCAAATAGCCCTGAACTCCATCTGGCCCAGGGGACTTCCAATTGGCCAGCCTGCTTACTTTTTTTCTTTAGCATTTGACATGTCAGGCTGAGGTTAGTTTGCTTTTCTCTCACCTTATCAATATCTCTTTCAACCCTTTCTATCTATTCTGCTTTCTCATTGTGGGACACGTCTTTTTCCCAAATCTCTCTCCAAAATTCATTGGTTGCTTCTGCATTAGGTATTTCATTTTCCTGTTTTTCTATACCTTCCAGGCGTTCAAAAAGTCTTTTCTGGCTGTTATGAAAAAGCCTATTCTGTTGAAATTGCTCTGTTCTACCCTCGTACCTCTTTACCTTACCACTTTTTGCAATAATTCTCTGCTTGACCCCCACGATGACGTGCAACCATCCTCTTTGAGTAACATTGTATTTTGCATGTAATCTTCTTTTCATCTGTTCATGTTCTGGTTTGTTACTTTTTAGCTGTTCTAGTTTACTTAGATCTTTTCTCAGGTTCTGTATTTACCTATTCAAACACCTTTTCCACCAAGGTATTCTATCACCACTAGATTGTTTTCTTACTATACCAAGCAATTTAGTAACAGCACACGCCGATGCTTTTAAGATATTATTATCAATCTTTTTTCCCCACCTCTTTCAAGGCCTTTCCGTCATAGAATTGGCCCTTAAATGCTATCATTCAGTAACTCTCCTGAAGAAGTTTCAAGATTTCAATTTCTTTCCCTAGACCGTTTGATCTCATCCTATATTCTATAATATCTATCCTATCGTCTGTACTATCTGTAGATGTTTCAGATACCATCCTTCTTAAAGGGTCTTGAGGTAAGTTGTTGACAAACATAGTCGCATTAGGATTATCATTCTGTTCTACAAGTTCTACTTTCCCCCTTTCTTCTTGTTCATCTGGTTCAATCTCAATATCTCTCCGAATCTCTTCCAGTTCGATTTTCGTTAGCCAGCCATTCGTTTTTATCACTCGAGCTTGCTCACTCGAATTTTGCTGAGAGAGTTCAAAGAGACCTATTTCGTTCCAAATGTTGTGCATTCTTTTTCTGTATCCACGATTGCAAGATTGCTCTTGTAACAGCGTTTCATTACAATTTTATTCAATTCTTTAGTCCAAGTCATTCTTTGTTTAATCGTGTTCTTCCTACCTGGTAACTTAGATACCCCAGTAGTAGAAGTGTTGACTGAAACCTCTACACCGGGGGGCTCGGGCAGCGTCACACCTCCCACAGGCAGTTCGGGTCCCTCGTGATCCATTATACTTATTTTTGTACTATTCATCTTTAAAATAGGAGATTAGCTGGGAAAGGGGTAGGGGCACTACTCCCTGGGAAGTGGTTCTTCCTCCTATTCATATTATTATTATTGTTATTATTGTTATTATTATTATTCAGTCATTTTCTTTTGACTTGCTTTTTTTTAAGATAAAGCACCGGGTCACAACCAGTGACCTAGGGTGAATGAAATTGGAGTAATGTAAAGTAAAAGTAATTTTGTATTGTATCTTAATTGTATAAAAACAGAATTTGTTACGAAGTATAAAAACAGTACAAAATAATAACATTTAGTTGACAGTTTACGAACATCAAATAAGAGTTGACAGTAACAAAAATTATTTGTAGAAAAAATGGTTATTAAACAGAAAGCGCTCTTCTCAAAATATGTGCAGTACCATTAAGGACTCTTTTCTGGACTTCGTTTGGTGATGGCTCTCCTGGAATTGTCTTAAGGTAATCGGTGGTTCCTTTCTTTATTAGGCCTAGGGCACCCACTAC